>RJWM01007960.1:0-75590 GCA_004363535.1 Dasyprocta punctata | reverse complement strand
TTCTAACTTAAAAAATAAGCAGGGAAGGGTAAAATTAGATTTGGAAAAGTAGATTTTGAATAGCAATCCTAACATGATCATCTAGGAGTACTCTGTAATTGGTGGGTTCTGAGTAGTTGGAAAGAAAGTATGAGTAAGAGGTAGCACTAGTTTATGGAAAACTAGTTCAGCCAAGCCAGATGCTTTTCAGAGAGTATTATAGGGTTTTCAGATTCTTCAGACATACTTTAGATAGGAATTTTTGCCAACTTACAATATCTTTAGGGGCAAAACAGAGAGATGTAAACTGTTCATAATACGATGACCTGTTTGACTCAGGACATCGAATGTGGGACCAATTAGTGAATAACCACTGGCAGGCTCAACCTCACCTGAGGCTCTGAGATCAGTTCTGACCCAGGTGGTGATTTAGGTCAGGAACTCACTGGCTTAGTGTGCATCTTGGCGTGACAGCCCGTTTCCTCAGACATCTTGCTGGAAATTTTGCTTTGGGACCTGGGAGTCATCCTTTACCTCAGCCTCACTTCTTTCATTCAGTCATCTCTGGGTTCAGTCTTTCTTATTGCAATACGTGTCTTAGTAGTCACCATCCTCCGTCCCTGAATGCCACAGTCTTCTGACCTATTCATCTGCCACATCTCCTCCTCTTCTACTCATCCTCCACATCACTGGCAGAGAACTCTGCGTTTTACAGAATTAGTGTCAAACCTGAGTTTGTCACTTCCTTGATACCTCTCCAAAATAAAATTAAGTTAAAATTCCTTCATGATCTGATCCAGAACTATAATTTGTGGTTTTTCTCTTATATATCAGTTTCTCTCATCCTCTATTTGGGGCCTAGTACTTCTGCTGCATATTGTCCTCTGACTGCCTGATGATCCTTCTTTTGTTAAAGTCACTGAATTTCTAAATAGAATTTCTCCATGAATCATGCCAAGTTTCAGAATTCCAGGGGTGCCACTCACACATTGTCCACTCCACCCCCACCAATGGAGTAAGCCCTTCTCTTCCTCCTCAATGTGACGGCGACCCCTGAATTTCTGCCACTTGATGACCATGAAGCTGATGTGAGAAGGTATATCCTAAAAATGCCTAAACTGTATGCAAATATAGGAATACAGGAAAGTCTTGCCATATTGCCCTCTCCTCCTTTTTTCAGAAGTGATCACTACTCTCTGTTGGGTTCTGTTACCTTAGATCATTGTTAATGTATTCAGGTAAATAAGTAAATGCACCAAATCTGACTTCTTCTTACATGAATGAGTTCATAATGCACATTTTGTTCTGTGCTTTGCTTCTCCTTCTTTTCAATATTCCTTAGAAAATGTTGCTGGTCAATGTGAGTGTAGATAGATTTATCTCATTCCTTCTTGAGTTGATCTCAGTTGTCAGGATTCATTTCAAACAGACCATGTTTTTGCCAAACTCTTCTTGGCAGATATGTTACCATTTCTGTAAGATTTAACACTGAATATTCCTATATAATTATATAGCACATTTATAATATAATTATATCTTTATAAGTCTTTCAACTTCATCCCTAAATAATCTTTTGAGATCTTCAAACAGAGATAAGATCTCAGAACATTTTAGTGACTCAATAATAATTTTTGTGATCTATCTTAATTGTATTTGACTTTTCTTCATAACCCCAGAACTAGATAAAATGATTAAAGCTGGAGTCATACTCATTAGATATCTTTTTGGATTGAAATGATTACCTTCCAGATCTCTCAGCTGTTTAAGGAAAGGTATCATTTATTATTTTTTTCTAAGCATTTTGTCAACTTTTCTTGGTGATATCTTAGAAACGTTCTGTAATTTTTTTGTGAAATACAAAATTTCACAATGAAAATACAGAAACTGGGAAGAAATTTCCATTTTCCTAGGTTATCAGTGCCCCAAACTTGAACTTGCATTTTAAACTGAGGCTCAGTTGAATTTTTCTTAGCTATCTTTTGCTCTTATAGAGATGAACTAAAACTCATTTTCAAAACCTATCTCTTTTGCTTTACTCATTGTTCTTCAAACTTCTGGGGTTTGTTTTACTCACTAAACTTTAAACCAGTATCAATGGAGAGTTTAATAAAGAAATTCCTCATATATATATTATGCAAAAGATATAAATACATATACTATGTAAAATATACACACATACACAGATTTACATGCATTATTGTTTGTGCCTCAAGAAAATAGATTTATTCACATATATAATCGGGGGGGCACGTGGCATGCCACATTTCACATATTCTCGAAATAAGTGACCCTCAATGGCACTGCGGCTGATGCCAACAATACCTGACACGTACACACTGGTAGCAATAATATTAAATTTTTTTTGATGTTTATAATAGTAGAGGGATAGTCTTTCTAGCCTTATCATGGTATGTACTATTATGAGTGTCTCAGTATTTTGTAGAACTGTTTCTCTGTGGGATCTGAAGTTGTAGTCAGGAGCCGGGGTAGAGTACAGACAGGTGATCTGTACTCAGAATTACTTCTCCACTTTGAAACATCACATCACTGCATATTTTTATTCAGTAATGCCTGAATGTTTCTTTCCTTCTTTTTTTTTTTTTCTGTGTGACAGACTGGTGTTTTCCAAAAATGACTACAACAATATGCCAAGTCCCTCATGTTTTCCAGAACTTTTGCTGTTTCGCTATTAATATGTAGAATCAGTGCTTCTCCTCGTGGTACAGGGAAGGACTTTGCAACTATGGTAATGACTAAAGGAAGTAACTCCGTGGGTTTAGACTTGAAAGACTCGTTCATAAATGGTGATAAGGACTTTCATCTGTGCATAACTCAAGCCTGGTGACAAGAGCCACACTGAGGACCCAGATGACAACTAGAAGCAGTAGCTGGACATTTGAGTGAGGAAGGCTTTGAGGTGACTCCAGCCACGGCAACTGACTGCCAAATACTCGAGTGATCTTGGACATGAATCACCTAATTAAATCCTCTCAGTGCACAGAACCATGAGGCAGTGCTGATGAATGACTGTTATTGCGCTACACCAATTAGTGTGTAGTATTTTGTTGTGCAGCAAGAGATAAAAGGTTTTTTGAGTCTGGGAGATGGGTGCTGTTATGAAAACAAAACAAAATACGTGGCATTGTCACTGGGACCAGGTGTTGGGTGGAATTTGGGAACGACTTGGAAAGGCTCTTGGCAGAAGACCTGTTAGAGGTTGTTGATGAGTAACATGTTATTGAAAGCCGAAAGAACTGGGACCCTTGTTCTGCTGTATAGATACTTGTTACTTGTTACATAGAAAATGTAGAATATACCTAATTAACTGGTCGCCTTGGCTAAGGAGATTTCCAGGCAGACTACTGCAAGTTCCAGCTAATTTTGTTCAGAAAGTAAATTCAAAAAGGGTCTGTTTAACTTTCAAGCAACAATATAGGAAATATAATGGACCAGAACTTGGTGGTACACTGAATGGTAGCCCACACTGACATGCAGAAGTAAAGGTGTAAGCAATGGTTAATTTCTAGGTAAATGTAAAAGACAGCATAAAGAGTTTTTGGGTGAAACATATTCTTCTGTGTGATGTAAAAGACAACTGCGTAAAACTATAATTACAAAAATGTTTTGGCAGACTTATCATGTATACTGATATAATGTGTAGGGTAATAATAGCACAAGTAAGGGGAAGAGATATTAGAGGTAGATGGGAATAAAATTTTTGTAGCTACTTCTCCCTCCACATCTTTACTAAAGTTCCAGTAAAATTCAGCAGCGATCCACTAGATCCTGACCTATTCTTTGTTTTTAGTGTTTTTACTGCTGCATCAATTTCATTGTCTGTTATTGGTCTGATGTGTGCCTAAGTATCTACCCATTCTTCAATAGCTTGGAATATGTTTTCAAAGTAGCTTCTAATAATCTTCTGGATTTCAGTGATGTCTGTTGTAATTTCACATTTTTCATTTCTTATGATATTACATGGGTCTTCTCTCTGTTTTAGGAAGTTAGGCTAAGGGCTTGTCAGCCTTACTTATCCTTTCAAAGAACCAACACTTGGATTCACTGACCCTTTGTATTTTTTCCCAATTTCATTAATTTACATTCTGATCTTTATTATTTTTTTCTTTCTATTCATTTTGGTCTGGGATTGTTCTTCTTTTACTAGACCCTTGAGATGTACCATTAGGTTACCCTGATTCTCAGAAAATAAGATCTACCCGAGAAACAAGTTCTAGCCTGATTTTAGGAGAGACATTCCCTGAAACTGAACCCTATGGCATCTTTTGGAGCAAAGTTTTACTCATTTTTCAGAAATTGTCACTTTTAAAACCATGCTAGAATTGTCTTACAAGCAGATCTTATTTTCAGGGAAACATGGTATTTATTTATGGTCACTTTTTTAAATGCAGGAATTCATAACTGTATTACTGCACTTTCCTCTTGTAACCACTTACATCGTACCCCAGAGATTGATATGCTTTAATCCTGCTGTCATTTGATTCTAGGAATTTTGAAATTTCTTCTCTGATTTCTTTCCTAACCCACTGATCATTCAAGATGGTATTTTTCAACCTCTGTGTGTTTATAGTTTCTGTGGGTTCTTCTGCTGCTGATTCTGTTTCATTCTATTGTGATTGGCTAGGATGCAAGAAATTATAGTCATTCCTCTGTACTTGCTGGCTTTGGAATTTGTCAGTCTTGGTAACTGTCACATTTTGATGAGATAAAAATGTTCTAGCATGCAGTGCATGCATAAATTTCATGGGAACAGAGCTTGGGAACAGAGCGGAACCCCCATATAGTCATCCTCACTGTCTTGAACTTTTTTACAGTTTAAGTGTTTATCAAGAGTCACAAAAGCTTAATAGTGATACCAGTAAGCCTGAAAGGCTTATATTAACCCAGTGAAAGGCTAATATTAGCTCAATAAAATGTGAAGGTTCTGGGGAACTATCACACATTATTTCTAGTGGCATTCTTTCTTTTGAAAAAAATTCATTTAAAACTCATCAGTTTTGGCACAAGCTCTGAAAGGAATTAATGGCAAGCAACAATGTATGGCTGTATTTCAGTTATTTTGTATTCACTGAAAAATGTTTTGTGGTCTAAAATATAGTCTACTGTGGAGAAAGTTCTGTTGCCTACTGAAAAGAATGTGTATTCTGTTATCATTGGATAATACACTGTATATGCATCTGCTAAATCCATTTGTTTTATGATGTAGTTTAAATCTGATTTTTCTTTCTTGATTTTTGGGGGGTCTGGCTGACCAGTCCCTGTAGTAGTACACTAGTGCAGACCACTGTTATAATTATATTAGTGTCTGCTCTTTATGTTAAGTAGTTTCTGTTTTATAAAATTGGATACACTGACATTCAGAGCTTATATATATACAAGTATTAGCTCTTCTTGATGAATGAATTGTTCCCTTTACCAGTATGTAGTGACATTATTGGTCCTTTTTGATTGGCTTTGGTTTGAAGACAATTTTGTCTGAAACTAGAATAACAATTCAGGCATTGTTTCTTGTCCTTCAACTTTCAGTCTGTGTTTGTGGATGATGTATATCTCTTGCATGCAGAATGTAGTTGAGTCATGCTTTTTTTTTTTTTAACCTAATTTGCCAGTCTGTGTCTTTTGATTGGAGAGTTAGGTACATTTACATTAAATGTTATTATAGAAAGGTATGTACTGATTTCCGTCATCATATTATATTTCCAGTGCTTGATTTCTTTCTGTTTTACTTTTGTTTAACTACTTGTCCAGTGAGATTTATTCTTTCCTTTTGGCTCTTGGGTGTTGTTGTCTTCCTTGTCTCTGTTTAAAATTTCTTTAATTATTTTCCACAGTGATAGTTTGGTCATCACATTTTTCTAAAAAATCAACACATAATGTAATGTTATTCAGAATTTTAAAACAAGAAAATTGTGACACATGCTGTAAGGGAGATGAACCTCTTGTAAAGTATGCTATGTGAAGTAAGCCAGGCACATAAAGGTAAATATGTTATCATTGTACTTGTATGAAGTAATCATAGGAGTTAAAATCACACAGACAGAAAATGGAATATTAGTTGTCAAGGGAGTAGGAGTAGGAAGATACATAGTATATCCATGGAATACTATTTTTTGGCAATAAAAATTAGAAGTTTTGATTTACTTAAAAACATTGATGAACAAAAAATGCAGTAAGCTAAGTGAAAAAAGCCAGTCACAAATGACCAGATATGTTTTGATTTCATCTATATCAGATATCCAGGTAGGCAAATCTAGAGACAGTCAGTAGATTAATAAATGACTCCAGGGCTGGTGGTGGAGGGAGACTATAAATGAGTAAGGGAGTTTCTTTTTCAGGTTACAAAAATATTCTAAAATTAGATTATGTTATGGTTGCATAGTTGTGTTAATAAATAAAATTCATACAATAATGTGTGAATGTTATGGTGTGTTCATTATATCTAATGAAGATCTAAAGAAACAACTTTCAACAAGTGGTTAAAAAAAAGAGGAAATAAAAAAATCTTTAAAAATTTTTCTAAATTAGCCTTGGTAGTACATATCTGTAATTCAGTCTACTTGAGCGACTAAAATAGGAGGACACAAATTCAAGGCCAATGTGGGCAACATAGCAAGACCATGTCTCAAAAATTTTTTCTTACAATGACTGTTACAATGAAGGAAACATAGTAAGAAGCTATTTAAATATATTTTAATAAGCTCATGATACACAAATTCATACAAATTTTCAGACATCTCAATGAGGTAGAAGGATATAAGCTATCTTCAATAATCAATGGGGGCAAAGAGCAAAAATTTTAAGGAAATTTTCTAATTTCCTGTGAAAGTAAAGACTACTTTCTATTCTGTCACAATAAACTATATGAGTAAGAGTAGAACTTCTGTTCAGGTATTTGGCATATCTGAATTCTTAAACTTCACAGGACATCTTCAAGTTTCAGTCAAGTTAGATATTATTTTAGGGATTCAGCCTAAGATCCTCTTACTGTATACCAAGGCCATTCACTGCAGCATTGTTTGCTAAACCTGGAATCATCCAAATATCCATCAATAGAAGACTGGTTGAATAACTGTTATAGACACAAGTGGAGGATGGAGCATTAAGCAGCTGCAAAGTAGAATAAGAAAGATCTCTGTGTATTGTTGCAAAACTATCACCAAGATGTATTCTTTTTATTTTATTATTTATTTATTTTAAAATGAAAAAAGAATAAAAACAATGATACAGGATTTCAGAACAAAATAATAGGAGATTTGCAATGGTTAATGTATTGCATATTGTTATCTTCAAAGTAGTTGGACAAATCACAAGATATAGGCATGAAAACTGGTCAGACAATCAAACAATGAAAACACATTCTTAAGCAGAAAAGAGAAGAGTTCAGCGGAAAGTTACGTACACAATATTATAGTTTAGCTAAGAAGAAGGGAGGGATGGCTACTGTTATAAGAAGCAGAGGAAGCAGTTGGAGTTTTTAAACATATTTGCTTTTATAGATTTAAATGTTGAATGATCTTAATGCATAATATCTTACTACTTAATTTTGAAGCAAAATTGTATTCCAATCCAATCTTAAGGATCAGAAGTAAGTGAATATGAACATTAAATAAAATAAATAGAAGAACTTTGTTTAAATGAAAATAGATGTTCTAAACTATCAAGGGAAAAACAAAATCCACTTATTTCAGTGGATTCTAGGTAGGTGTTTTTGGCATCTATCACATGACTTCTAGTGATTTTCTCGTTAACCTAGAAATACTTAATTAGTATTTTCATTTCGCAACTTTCACAGAACACTTATGTAGACACATGGAAGTAAAATCTTTGTCATTTTGTTATACCTTCACCATAACACAACTTTATGTCCTATTTTTCACAGAGGAATGCTAAGACTCTGGGACACAGATCGACCTGCCCATGATCAGTCTGAGTCGCCTAAGGTGAGTAGTGAGCACACACAATCTATCACATCACCACCATTAGACTGTTTGTAATAAAATCGATGTTCATGCCAAGAATATATAAGTATCACAATAAGATGTATTATTTTGAAAATGCATACATCGTTTTTATTACCTTGTCTATTGAGGAAAATCTTTTGCATTTTACGCATCATTTCAGATAAGAACTGATTCAGTTAATTCTACAATAAAACAGGGAAGTAGGAAATCTAAACATTTCTGAAATGTTTGAAAATGTTTTAATTTATACCAGCATGTTTGCTTGTTATTTTCTTTTCTTTTACTTTTTTGAGTCAGAGTCTCACTGTGTAGTGCAGGCAGGCCTTGGATTCACTTATGTAGCCCATGCTAGGCTCAAACTCATGACAATCCTCCTGCCTCAGCCTCCTGAGTGCTGGGATTACAGGCGTGCCCCACCACCCCTGGCTGTTTACTTATTTTTAATAAAAGGAAATATATTATAAAATCAACAAATGATCAATCCTAATAAAAGTAGTATAAACAGGACTCTGATTAATTATTTTTAACTACTACTACTGACCACAAACTTCAAGGGAATAATGTTGGCCATCTTAAAGACATGTTTTGATTAAATTTCTTGAGGAAGTGGTATCTGATTTAGATATGTTGTCTCATAACACTTATAGTATTGTATGTATTATAGGTAATAAATGTTCAATTAACATATTGAAACTTGATGTAAATAAGAACAGAATCTAGACTCTGAAAAAAAACATAATCACCTTTTAAATGAGTAAAATTGATAACAAAATTCAATGTCTATTTTCCTCCACTGTATTTCCTATTTTCTTCATGTACTAGTTCCTTCAGCAAGCCTTTATTGTGTCCCCACCACACAGGCCAGATGCATGGCTGAATCTCTCCCTGTAGGGCCTCCCTGGTGGCCTCCTCCACAGGCTGTGTGTTCCCCCCACACTTGGAGTGCCTGGGTTGTACCTGAGACCCTGAGCCACGTGAAAGGGAAGGTTTCCTTCTGCTGACTCTTTGAGACAGAAATCACTAACTCAAGGGCCTTCAGGGACATGGCAGCAAAATCCAAATAGGGAAAAATGAGCCAATTAAAGGAATAGTAGGGAATGATGGAATTCCTACAAATGGAACATAACAGAATTCTCTTTGTCAGTATAGAATATGAGAGTGAGGTAGGAGAACATCTAAAACAGATAGAAAGCTGTTCTCTTAAATTTTAGATTAATAAGTGAATGAAAAATACAAATTATGAAGTAAAAAGCTATAAAATAAAGCATAGCAATAATGACCCCGATGTGGTGTTCATAGAAAGCACCTGCCTGTTGCCCGAATCTGGCCTCCTACCAGCACCTCATGACCTCTGCTGTCTCCTATACTCTGAACTTCATACTCTTGGCAAACCCTCTCTCCCATGGGAGAGTGATACTGGGAACGTTTCTACCATTCAAAAAAGAAAAAAAAAAAAAAACTCCCACTCTGCTTATACTTACAGTTCTACTCTAGGCCTCAGCACAGCTTAAAAAATTCAAATGTGACATAGAAAGTCAAATATAAATACAAAATGCTATGTGAGAGTTTTTTTTTAATGTTTCTGCTTCAAGACCCAGAAATATAACTGACAGCCTCTTCGTACACAGGTATTGACGTTGTTTCTTTCTTTTGTCTTCCTCAATACTTTAAGCTTTGGTTTCAGTCATTTGCACCATTTAGACTTTGTTCCTGAAAATAAGCACACTCAACCTCAAATCAAAATTTTATGGAAAAATAAAAGATTTTGGAATGAATTAAAACTTTTAGGTCCATGACCTGATTTCTGTTTCTTACTTGTTTAATACAAGTATAACTTCACTGGTTGGTTGAACTAAGGATGTCTCATGATTGTCGTTTTCAGTTGCTGAGAATGTGGTAGGTGGATCCTTTTCTCTCTCAAAAAGCAAGCAAACAAACAAACAAAAAACAAAAACACCAAAAACCAAAAACCATTTACATTGCTTAGGACTTAGAATCATAGATAAACGTGTTTCCATCTCATGCCTCTTACTTGTATGAATGAAATCTGTTGAGCGAGAGTAAGAAATGTGATCTTCATGTTTCTCCTTTTCATTTCCCATTTGGAAGGCATGTTAGAACTTGGGAAATATCTTCTCAAGAATATGGACTGAATAAGAAGTAATCTCAGGTACACTCTGGTCAAAGAAGATTCCTGATGGAAGGAAGGAGTCATCAAATTTGGGACCAAATATGGGTAAAATGTTGTGGTACTTACTGCTCATTTAGTGTTTAATTTCATCTGTTATTTGAATGCCTTTTGCTTTACAGTCACTGACAAGTAAGAATTCTCTCAGTTTTAGGACTCAGGATGTGATATGGAGTCTCCCAATTAGAAGTACTTTCTTGAGACTTGATTTTTAGAACTCAGGATGCAATGTGGAGTCTCCCAATTAGAAGTACTTTCTTGAGACTTGATTTTTAGAACTCTAGAGAAGCTGGGCTGAATCAAACAAAGAAAGTGTATTTCTGGAGCCACTGGCTGTCATGGCAACACCTTAATTCTGCAGACAGCTTCTAGTTGTAGCAGAGCCAGAGAGTCCCTCGGTGGTCCTCCTCACAATGTTATTTGGAAGTCTAGAAGCCCAAACGAGAGTCTATTTCTTCAACTTTTCAGTGATTCTATAAATGATTTGAAGTCCTGTAATAAATCAAATCCAATACATAGCGACATTGGGATAAGATACTAGCCACGGCATCTTGTGTATTGGCTAAATTGTCCTGCCCAAGTATTGAGCCTCAAAAAAAATTATGATACCATTTCTGGGTCAGGTACTACGGTATATCAGCAGAGAAAGTTAATCTGAAAATGAAGAAAAAAGCTTTACAGGAAGAACAAGCATCTTATCATCATAAGTAGCCATTTTCAGAGAAATTGTTTCTAATCATCAAATTATCTCAAAATGGACTCCCAATCTCCACTTGCAAATATATAGTTCTCCAAGAGATGTGTAGTGGCCTGGTTATGGGGCTGACAAGGAGGACTCCCTAATGACGACTTTCCACAGACAGGCACATCGTGTATCTCACACACACAAAGATCTCCCTGTCAAGTTCAGGAGCTCCAGGGCTGCCTCTTGATTGTAAATACTCTTAGTCTGCTCTGATATCTGAGTAGCACTCAACAGCACCCTTTAATGAAGTCTCAGATATTACCTAGCATCTCAGATTGTATCAGCAATGAGAACACGTTACACCCAGTAATATTTAAACCTCAAGCCTAAGGAATCGCATTTTCTTTCATATCCTTGACATTCTGTCATCAGTGACCCCTCTCCAAAATGTAACTCCCTTCGCTCATCTGTCCTCTTTTCTCTTATCTCTTTTCTGGGCTTATTTTCTCTGGAACTATCTTCTGGTTTCTTCCCTTACAGTCTTCAGTGTTTTCCCTTTGGAAATTTCAATCGGTTAGGAGGACATTTACAAATACCCATAATCTTGTCTGTTGACTTGTTTTCCTCCTGCCCTGCAGTGCTGGGGTCATACACAGTGCCTCACCCATGCTAGGGCATGGCTTCCCCTCACTATTTCTATGGTGACAGCTGCTCACTTTCCTGTGCCACCTCCTCAGCATTTTCCTGATTCCACAGTGCTGCGTGTAAGATTTCTTTGCAACGCTCTTGTGAAAATCACTCCTTTGAAGTCTGCATCTTTGCGGCAGCACATTTATCCTCTTACATATATTTACTCGTTTACTCAGGATACTCATATATCCATATATCCCTGTGTGTGTGTGTTCATGTATGTGCCTCCTGGTCATTCTTGTCCTTAAATGTGTTGCAGGTTTTCCACCTGCCTCTCAGCCTTCCACTCCATCTGCATTCTCATCATCTCTCTAGGTCCGTGTAAATAGCCCGCATGAACTCTTTGCTCAGTTTCGAGACCTCCTCAACTTCCATCCCCTGTCCATTTCTATTATTCCCACTGTGGCCCTAGTTACCAGCCATGACCTCTCCTCTCCCAAGTTATAAGCACTAATGCCCCACTCCTTTCTGTTCTCTCCATTCTTCCCCTTACAGCCAATTCCCTTCACTGATATTTCTTAGATCACTCACTGCATCTTCATCCAATCTACTCCCCGATTCAGAAATTCATTTTCTTTCTCAATTCCCCAAGTCCAGCGTTTCATCTGCTTATTAAAGACAACGTCTTTCTAGCAACACCTGGGTTCTGGAATAAATTATTGATGGTAATTTTGTCACCTATACTGCCTGCCAAGAAGTTGACAATCAAGCAGATTTTCACTTTTTGAGTTCATGGCTTCTACCCTGAGGTGGTCCTGAGCCTCAGTTTATATGTTCTGGATTGGCCACACTTACTTCTTATATCATTTAACATTGTTGAAGCTTCACTAGTCTTCTCCAGCACTTCAGTCCTGCCTCTAACTTTGCCGAAAGGGAGGGAGCGTTCAAGTAGAAACACTTCAACCTCTTGCCTTTTGTAGTCTCTATAGATTTCTTTGTATCCACCATCATCTTTCTTACTTTTTCCTGCTGTTTTCAGGAAAGAAAACTCACTCCTCCTGGCTTAGGCCAAACCCTCCACCTGCTGTCTGTTCTCACCAGTCGCATCTCTGCAGGCATTGATCACTTTGCTAACTGTGCCCTCTTTGTGTCCCCAGCCCCTCCCACACTGGGGATTCTCCCTGGCAATCTGCAGATACACTCCCACATTGAAAAGATTCAGCATATCCTGAACATTATGCCTTTCTTTCACATCTAAAACTCATGGTGCTGTGGGGTATCCTGAATGAGCCCCTCGGCCCTGAGAGTTTTGAAAACTTACACAACAGAAACTAGAAACCTCACTATTTCAGAAACAGCAAGCAGTTTTCTTTTTGCAAGGGTAGAATAAAATGTTCCTTTGTTCTGGAAAATGTATTTAATTGGACCTTTTTACTAAGTATAAAGTAAGCATTCACCTATTGTTCTTGTGGAGAACAGAACACTTCTGACCCAAATTTGATAATCTTTTTAGACTGGAAAGTTAATCATTCTGTTGGTAATAAAAAATCATTCTGTATTGTTGGGGAAGCTTAACGTCTTTGAGATGTTCTTTGTGTTTGTTCATGTTGTGGGAGGAGATAAAAATTAATTTTTTGGCCCAGAATGAATTTAGAATGCCAAGTATTTCAGTGTTACTTGTTCTTGGAGGAGTTGTGGACATCCTTATTTAAGAGGTTAAAGTAGAAGATAAGTAATCAAAACAATCAGGTACCTGTAAAAAGGACATGCAATACTATCAGATGTCCCTGGTGGTAAGGAAGACTTTAGAAGAAAAGCCGGACTTAGTGAATAATGTTCAATGCTCAAGCTTTTTTTTTTTGGTATGGGATATCGAACTCAGGACTTCGCCCTTGCCAGGCAGGTGATGTACCACTGAGCTAAATCCCTGGCCTTCAATACTTACTCTTATATGAATCTAACTGATGCAAAAAGTACTGATGCTAGATAAATTGTCCACAAGGAAAGGTTACACAACTATGAACCTGCAAGATATTTTCTCTAAAGTTGGTGAATGTTCCTCCATCAGTTATCTAAGAAGGAGACATGATCTCACTCTGGAAATAAAAATTTAAGTACCTCAGCAGCAGAACTCTAAAATAAAAAAGATGCAGTGTTCTGGTTTCTACATATCATTTAACTAAAAAACAAGACTGCTTTGAATAAAATCTACTTCCAGGGATAGTATAAAGAAAGTACAAAATGAGCTTGGGTATTTCATTTTGTTAGGAAGTAGGAACTCCTCAAAAAATGAGGGGTACTTGCCAAAGTACAAAGGAGCCATACTCAAGGGGTTCCTGGCGACCAATTATTACATAATTTCAACACCACTATAAACAATGTTCGTACTGATAATATGAATCGAATAAAATAAATTCATGAGTTCATGTTTATATAAATGAGTGAGTAAATTTAACATTTGATCATGCGTGCGGTATTAACAGTCTCAAAATACTTCCCCATGAAGCACTGATTGATTACAAAAAGAAAAAGTAACTTCACAGTGGCTGAGTTAAGCAGACATTACCTTAATCAAGAGATTGAAGTTATCACCAGTGATGAGAAAAATTGAAATCATGTACCACCTGGCAGAAGCAATGAGGAGAACACATCATCATTTCTGTGATATTCCTGCCCAAGACACACAGCCTGAATGGAATCACGAGGAAATAGTTGATAAACTCAAACTGAAGAGCATTTTGCAAAATACCTTGCTTGTAATCTGCGAAAGTGTCAGGTCCTTGAAAGCCAAGAAAAGACAAATTGTTTCAGATTAAAGGAGACTAAAGAGAAATGACAACTAAATGCATGTGATCCTGCACTGGATGTCTTTTACTTAAATGACATTATTGGGACATTCACTAAAACTTGAACAGAGTTGTAAAATTAAATAGAAGGACTTTCTCGACACTAGTTTCCTGACTTGAATGGCTATTTTGTGGTTATATAGGAAAATGATCTTAGTTTTAGGGTGTAATAGAGAAGTCGATTGGCAACTTCTTAGATTATTCAGCGGAGTAATAATGTTTTGTACTGCTGTGCAACTTTTTTCTAAATTTTATATTCAAAAGAAAGTAAATTTTAAAAATCTGCAAATAAAGTCAAATGGTGATGTCTTTCATTTTCTCTTCAATATCAGTGAGGTTTGGCTCTTTGTGTCAGAAAATAGTAATCTATACTCATTACTTCCAGTTCTTTCCTCCTCATTCATGCTTTAACATTTTGTTATTTTTCATTTTCCCTGTTTCATTTTTACTATTTATGAAGGATTCCTTTAAAATCTTAGTTGACCAACCAGGTGCTCCCCAGTCCCTGTGTAGCCTCCAAAATTTAATTTACTTTACCTCATTAACTGTAGTCTATTATAATCTGTGATTTAGGAAAACAGTACAATTACAGTTGAGATGAATAACTATGAAATGTTTCTATTACTATACATAGATGTTAGGTGTTGCATTGTCATCATTATAATTTTCACCTCAGATGCTGACCTGTGATCCAGATCCACATACTGAAGTACCTATTACTGAATATCTTTAGTTCAACATTTTGAGCACAAAATGCCAAAAACCAAGCTCTGTGGTTTGCGGCTTTCCCTGTCCCCATGGTCTCTACTCTGATGAATCTCTAAGTCCAAAACTGAGCACCAATCTTGACCTTTCCTGTTTTGTTTTGTTTTGTTTTCCTAGTCAGTTGATAACTAAATAATACATTAATTTTCTTCCTAACTTTCTATTTATTGTCCTCTTCTTCTTTTCCCATTGTCACCCCCTTAGTTCATACTCTCCTGTCTTTCCTCCTAAGGACTGTAATTTACCTACTTTCCTTGGTTTCTTCTTAGCTCTCAATCCTTTTCCTATCTTTCTTCAAAGGCAATATTTTACAAATGCAAATATGATCAAGTCTACCTTCCTCCGTATTTAAGGATTTTTACATTGTCTTTAAGATCAAATACAATTCCTGAACGGGGGTTACAAAGTCTCTAGCTCACCTTTTGCTCCTTTCCCTTTCATTTCTCTTTGTTTAATCATATGGCTCTGAAGTTACTGAATACTCAACTTTGCCGATGAATTATTGGGGTGCTGCTCCTCATCTTTCCTTAGCTAACTCCTGCTCCCATTTAAAACTCAGCTCATTTATAAATATCTCCAGAAAGCTTTGAATCCTGCATATGTTAGATGCTCTTCCATCTTGTGCATCTTTTACAGTATTCATCTCATGCTCTCCTAACTGCCTCTTTATTCTGTTTCTCTCATTACACTGAAAAGAACATGAAGTCAGGGACTGTGGGTGTATTTCAATATGTGGGTCTGTTTGTTTCTTATACTGTATTCCCTGTGCCTTCCACAATGCCTGAAACATAGAAAGCATTTCATAAGGGCCGGGAGTTTGGCTCAGTGCCTTAAGCGCCTGCCCTGGCAGGCGCGAGGTTGTGAGTTCAATCCCGGTGCTGCAAAAAAAAAAAAAAAAAAAAAAAAAGCATTTCATAAAAAGGATTCTTGAATAAGGGAATGACACCAACTCTCATAGTGACTGCTTTCAATTTCATATCATTTTACACTACCATCTGTATGGGATATATTGATAGATCATCATGTCATTATAGTATATTAGCCAGTCAATCAATATTTACTTTCCATTCCCAGGGTCTGGCTTGCAATAAGTGCTCAACTGATATTGTTAAATAAATATGTAGTTTTTAAATACTAAGAAGCTGGATCAAATACTAAATCTTTCTTTAGAATTCTTTCTTTAAAATTGTGTACTCTTTTTTGCTTGATCAGACAGATATACCTGTCACTAAGATCTGAACTTTACAGAGCCTTCAAATCCCAGCTATTTTAAAATATTTTCGGACTTGTTAAAGATAAAGATAATTATTTTGCTATAAATTTTCAGCAGAAGGATTTTACCATCTATGGCAATGTACTGGAACAGTTTCCCTCACTCTAGCTAAGCCTAGTGAGTTCTTTTTTATGTAGTTCCATAGATTTATAATAATCTTAACTGTATATGGATCACATAGCAAGCTAGGCATTTTATACTCCAAGAGTTAAGAGATCATAAAACAACAAACATAAACACAAGCAACAAATCTTAAAAGTGGCTCCTAAGGTCTTTCACAAAATTTCTGAGACATATCTCCAGGGAAATATAGTTGCAGCTTTTTAAACATTCTAGATTCCTAAAACTTTCTGGGGTAGGAAGGAAGACTCAATGGCCTTAATTCATGTATTAAATCAGACGTGACCACATGGATTCGTTGTTTATTTTTATACATTTTCATGACCCTGGGGTTGATATTGTAAGTGTCTAGTCTATAGATTGGTGTAAAATAAAGTATTAGACTGGCATCCTCATGAACCTCATCAGTAAATCTAGTTATGACATTTTTACCAATAATATGCAAGTATTTAACTGATGAAAGTACATTCATGTCCAGGATTCTTCAAGGCTCTTAGAAGGGGTTGACTCCCTGCATTAACTCTGCTATCTTTGTGACAAATCAGTTATCCCATATGCCCAGAAAAATGGATCTTACTAAAAATGATGGGTAGCTTTGTGTGGTGGTGTACACCTCTAGTCTTAGCACCTAGGAGGTGAGATAGGAGGACTGCTTCAGTCCAGGAGTTCAAGACAATCTATGCAACACAGTGAGACCCTATCTCAAAAAATAAAATAATTTTAAAAGATTAGGACAGAGCAGAGCAGACCTCCAGTGAACTCCACAGTGTGATTCCATTCCACTTTGAGATATCTTTCATTTATATATTGAAGATTAATGATGAATTTGGGTCCCTTGGTGTCTGGGACACGAGAAGTCATAGAAGACATTATTAGGTCATTATGAGAGCAAAGCTGATAGAGAAAAGCAGTGGATTCCACTGCAATCCTACTGACATTATTAACACAACAAGATTCCCCAAAGTTGGAAAGCTAACTGTGGACAACTAGCAGAAGGCATAGCCTAAAGGATGCCCATTGGTTCTGGCAGGAATCTACAGTGGAAAGTCACTTTGTTGCTTGTTTGCATGGTCACTAGGCTACAACTGAGCCAATAAACTTTGAATGTTACCTCCAGAGAGACATGTTTAAACTATCAGAGCCATCTGAAGGTAAAAGGAGCCTACAGTGCAATTCTAGGGTTCAAGAAAAGGAACTTATAAATAGCAAAGTACAGCTCATGGCTAAAGTTTCTTCCTAACTTACTGTAGTGTATCAGACCAAAGTACTTGTGATATGCTCCTCAAAATTTCCACATTTGGGAGGAAAGCATGAAACTGATTTAACTTTATTCTGTTTTTTTCTTTTTTGGAGGATTCCTGGGGATTGAACCCTATATCCTCGGCCTCTTTTTTTTTTAATTTTGAAATGGGATTTTGCTAATTGCTATGTTGCCCATGTTGGACTCAAATTTGCAATCCTCTTGCTTCGGCTTCACAAAAGGGCTGGGATCATAAGATTGCAGCATTGTACCTGATTATATTTGTAGATTTAGCAAATGGTTTACTGTCTTTGTGACTCAAAAGCAAAGTGGGGTGCATGAGCAATGTTTTTTTCAGAGCCTGATTACATAATAAGCACTCAGTAAATGGTAACCCTATTACTATATAATTTTTTATGTACTCTGGGGCAGGGATAGTGTTTGAGATTGAACCCAGGGCCTTCATACTGAGCTACACTGCCAACCTTTTTTTATTTTTTATTTTCAGACAGGATCTTACTGAGTTGTGCAGGCTGGGCTGTAACTTATGTTCCTTCTGCTTTAACCTCCCAGAGTTCTGGTATTATAGGTATGCATGACCATACCCTACTTGCATGTACTTTTTGAAACATTTGATAATTTCTAACGTTTCTTGAATAGGGAGTACTTTACTAATTATCTGCTTAGTAAATATATGATTAACTATTTCACTGAATTTCTTGTAAAGCTTTGAGGATTATTTTGAATATAAATTGATTCCATATGTAAATAAATCAATAGCTAAAGTAGCTAAAGAAGGGAAACAATATTTCATCTCTACCTAGAGTACAACAGACATGGAAGTATAAGCAGATGTAAAATCTATTTATTCACTTGAAAGTATGCCTGTCTCTTGGTATCCATGGGGCATTAGTTCTGGGATCGTTCAGGAGCACCAAAATCTGTAGGTGCCTTACTTAAAATAGCATAGTATTTGCATGTAACCTATGCACATTCTCTTCCTTACTCCAAATCATCTCTAGATTACTTATAATACCTAATACAAAATAAATGCTTTGTAACCAACTGTTATACTACATTGTTTGGGGAATAATGAAAAGCTTCTACTGTGTATGTTAAAAATGAGTACAAATTAGCTTTATTGAATGTTTTCTATCTTTGGTTGGTTGAATCTGTTGATGCAGAAACTGAGACTATGGAAGGGCAGTGTATCCAATAAAATCTTTATGCCAAGTGGTGTTATTAATGAGTAAGCAAGAGAGGGTGGCCTTTTTGTGAGTTTTTAGTTTAGTGAGAAAGATCAGACATTGTCAAGATGAACCAGTTAATGTTAGATTTAATAACATGATTATTTCTTGTTTGTTCTATCTCAAATCCCTTTCTGTAATATGGCAAAAGTCAATAATGGAACAAGTTTTAATTTATTTTGATCATTTCACTGTAAAATATTCTAACAGCGGTGATGATTATAATTTTTAAAGAACATTAATTTAAATTTCATAAACAGTGACCACAGAAAAATACAATCTTACAGAATACATGGATTTTTGTTGAAAAGCCTTAGAAAGCTCATGATTCTTAGCTTTCAATTTTCTCATTTGGAAAATGTAAAAGGTAGCAAAAACTGTGTCACTATTTGTCTTTTTTGCTGAGACACATGGAATTAAATAGATATGTAAGGTAAAGGAAAAGAGCTAATATCCTTGTAACATAGATATTATTAACATATGAGGAAATGAAGATTGACTTGCAAAAGGTTATACAAGGGAGGGGCTGACTTGTGCCAAGGTTCATACACTAGCATTACCATTTTCATCTTAGAGATATATGGGAATGAGAATTCTTGAATTTGTTAGTTGATGCTTTCCACATTCTTATATAGCAGCTACTATTTAATCCCTGGCTACTACATTCACATCAATGGTTCTGATTTCATTTTCTACAAGAATTATGTAGTAAGCTTATTTAAAATACAGATTCGGAATGCCCTTGATGTACCACACTGATTCATTATTTCTGGTATGGAACTCAGGAATGTGCCCTTTTGATAGCCACTCTCCAGATGATTCCATCTCATTGGTCACATTTTGAGAAATACCTATTTCTACCAATGGATGATGTTGAAGAATCAAGACATTGTTCACTTTTATGAGAAACTAGCATATTGACAATGTCTAGATCCAGTCAAAATATATAGTGAAAAGTTACATAAATCTAAAATGATCTAAAAATTCAATCTGATCCAATTTTTCCTTATATGATGGATGGCAACTGAACACTCACAAAAGCTTATAGAGACCTTTCTGTATATGAAGAAAGCAGGAAACTACCACTAATCAAACAGTTTTATGTAATTTCCTGAAATTTAAACTAGGTAGGTTTCCTATCAAAATCCTTAAAAGAAATTTACTGTACATCAATTTAATAGATAAAAAATGAAGAATGATAAAATATTTGTATTCAGATGTGTATATGCATTTATAAGCAAACAAAATGTTTTTCAATTTAATTCTATGAAACAAACAAAATAAAGAGCTTTAAGGCTATTAAATGATATTTCCATCTTTCTATTATCCCTTTTTTAGAAAGCATAGGGGAAGGTCTTCTATTGATGGCTTTGCAAATCTTCTCTTCTGTCTCATTACACTGACTTTAACTTTACATTAATCTGTTTAGCATACACTCATTGAGTTTATACCTGAAGGCATCTAATTGCCCCCTGTCTGATCCAGAGCTAGTAATAAATCAATATCAGAAGTGATTCATGGCTTCTTTCAGGTTACTGAAACTCATTGCAATCTTTTTCAAATGGCTAGCAGGTTTCTTTTGATTAGCTTGTTTTCAATGCTATAACTACAAAACAGTTCTGATATGCTGATAATGTGTAAGAATGATATTGATTTCATAGATAAAACAGAAAAGACTAGGAGACTTTCCACTTGGAATAGAGGTTCTGAACTTCTGAGATGCTGTCCCTATGTGGTCAGATAATGATAAAAGTTCCCAGAAAGCTTATTTAATGCCACTTGCACTTAGTGTAACATCCCATACTGGATGCAGGATATGGCCATAGTTACCCAAAAATGCATTCCAGATGCTGAAGATTTTTTTTCTAAAGAAGAAAAATATTACCAATGTATAACAACATATATCTGAAGATTAACAAGACCAAGGAACTTGAAGACTGTCTAATCACTAATGGTGAACCTTTACTACAGATTGTCTGACCTCTGTTAGTGAAAATTAGGCTGTGTTGGAGTCTTTGGCTCATAATTAAGCATGCAGATGGCTGGCCCTCACATTTAGGAAAATTGCATTTCAAGAAAAATCTGGAAAAAAAAGATGATGATTTCACCTCGTACTAATATGTCAGGTAATTTCTACCTCCTCTTTAATGATTTTCTTGAAATGTGAAAAATTTACCAGAAATTACAGTAAATGGATTGAAGTGAAGTGAATCAAAAAGAAGAGTAAGCAATAGTTTACAATTAGTACCAGGTGCTGTGACTAAATCCTTAGTTGTACAATGTTAGAGAGTAACAATTGCTGTTCCTACAGAGTGTAGATGAGAAAACAGAGGCTTTAGAACACGTTGAGTAGCTTGTTCAATTTAGGACAGTCAGAAGGAGTACAACTAGGCTCTTTCTATCTGCTTGATTTGAAATTATCTTTCTTGCTGAGCCTTTTGCCCTTTTTGATTATACTGTTTCCAGATAATTCAACCAAGGAAAATTATAGCTATCACAATTTTTATTCCTTCTCCATCATAGTTCCCACACCCATCTCAGAATTACGGAGAGTCATGACTGCACAGTGGAAAAAACATTGTCTTGGGAATCAGTTCAGAACTCCTGCTTACTCTTGTATCACTTTGGTAAAGATAGTTTACTCTGTATGCTTCAGTTTTCTCATCTGAAAATTAATGCAAAGTAATCTACATCAACGGTGGACGCTGAATGTTGTTTCTCTCTTTCTTCATGCTAGAACAAGAATGGTAGATTTAGAATAAGTACACTGAAGTAGGGAAAAAATTGATCTTTCCTTCAGCTTTATATTACACAGACTACCCTCTAAACAGCTGCATTATAAAGATCTGAATGAGGTAGTTGAACCCCAGACAGTCTAATCTATTATGAAGACAGATTAATGATTGGAATATAGAGAAAAAAAAAAGATTTGGTAGTTCTAATTATGTAGCTATCAATTTAAGTCAATTCTAATATTCTTGGATATTAATTATGTAGAAACACTGTCTCACTTCATGCTTCTGTAACAAAGTGCCATACTGGGCGGCTGGTAAACAATCAAAGTGTATTTCTCCCAGTTTTGGAAGCTGGAAATCTGAGCTGAGGGTGCTGACACAGTAAGGTTCTGGTGAGGGCCTCTTGCAGACGGTTCACCTCCGGTTGTATCTTCACATGGCAGAGAGAGAGCAAATGAGTTCCCTGTAGTTCCTTTTATAAGAGCACAAACTCCATTCATGAAGGTTGCACTTCCATGACCTAATTGCTTCCCTAATGCCCCACGTTGTAACACTGTTATAATGGTGGTTAGGATTTCAATTTATGAATTTTTGGAAAACACACAATTCAGTCTCCTAATTTGGCCAATGCCTCTTCTGCTTATTTTCACAGAAATATTCAAGACTTGAATATTGAACATTTTTAATAAGAGGACTCTTGGCTTTCACTTAAGAACAATTTGATTGAATATTAACAATGAATTTTTGCATACTTAATTCTAAGCACATGAGGATATTTTTAGCATAATCAAGCATTAACTACAGTGTTTATTCAGTTATTTTGAACAGTTTAAGTGAGGTCTTTGTTGCATAGTCTGGGGGAATTAACTCATTATTCATATCCCTAGTCTTATTCTCCTACTTTTAATTTAAAAATATTTAACCTTTGGAATTATTTTTCTCACATATATGCTACATTTTTTGTACTTAGCCCATCATTAAGCTGAATTTTCCACATCACATTTAAGACAAAATTAATCTTTTTGGGCTACTAGCTTTATTTTCTTCTCACCTGCTGGAGGTGAACCATTTGTCATGATTATAATTGAATCCCAATACTAGTTGTGATTAGGCAGAAAGGAGAGGATAGTATAGCTTAGAAAACATAGCTCCTGAGTTCTCATCCTGATTTGAGGACAATAGGAGATAATGTGAGGAGCTCTGGGCTGAAAGTGAGCATCTCAATTGTGTTTTTTCCTTTATGTTTGTCCCTGTAATTTATAGTGGCACAATTTTCTTATAAAACTCATGAAGCTGAGTTGCACCGGGTCTTAGCTTACTTCATCTGGAAAGTTCTGGGATTCCATGGTCTGTGGATTTGTGTGGTACTTTAATACCAATATGTTCCATGCATTTGTGGAGCCTTTGTCAAGCATTCTTAGGCATAGGTGCATCTGGCATAATTTTTTTTTTTTTTTTTGCGGCACCGGGGATTGAACTCACAACCTCGCCCCTGCCAGACAGATGCTTAAGCCGCTGAGCCAAACTCCCGGCCCTAGTTTTTTGAGGCAGGGTCGCACTATGTAGCTCAGACAGGCCTTGTGCTCACGTTGTAGCCCAAGCCGGCCTTGAACTCACAACGCTCCTCCTACCTCAGCCTCCTGAGTGCTGGGATTAAAGGCGTGAGCCACCATGCCCAGCTCATCTAGCATAATTTTAAAAAAAATTCTCCCTCACCAGAATCTTGTTGCATTTCATTATGATGAAAAGCAGAATCTTGTTTGCCTGACTTAGGACACTTTTTGGAATTTCTCATAAATTTCTTTTCACATGCGTTAACAATTGCCATCCATCCTTTATTTATTCTCCTTTTTCCCTGAGATGTGACTGCATACTTAACACCTAGTGAAGGGCCACAAGTCTATCTATGGCCAGTTTCAGGAACAAATAAAAGCATTGTTCTTCATTCTAGATGCAGGGGGCACTAACCTGAGAAGAACCTACTAAAGAAGTCTCTTGGAGGAAGGCTAACCCTTGTTTTCAAACTTCTAGTAATATTGCGCTTAGATTCTTATCACAGACTATTTATGGTTGCTCTATTATGGTTGCTCTAAATCTTCAATACATATCATTCTACATAGAAAGTTAACAATAAATACCAGAATAACAGTCCTTTTTTTATTTTTCTCTAAGTTCCTCACTCACTTCAGATACAATAACCAGCCTCCACTGATGCTTTTAGCACTTCCAACTTTAGTATTAATAGAAAATCTAGCTAGTGTGCTGGTTAACTTACCATGGATTTCCTTAATAACTGTCTCAAATTATTGAATTTATTACTATCCTTAGACTACTCAATCAGGAAGCATTTCCCAAAGATGAGTCCTCATTCATCATTGTCCTTTACTTTTAGTCTTTGCGACACGTTAAGTAAATCCTATATAGCATGATCTTAGTGAACATTGCTTGGATCTATTTTTGAAACACAGTATTTTGTAAAGCTAATTTTTTGCATCCTAATGCATTTTTGTAATCTTAATGCATTTTCTTTATCTTTGTTTTTCATTTTGCCTTTAGTCATATCTACAATCATTTTTACTGATGTTACGGAGTGGTAGATTAAAGGAAAGATTTGTCAGTTTCTGGAGGACCAAAATGATTTATTTTGTATTCTCCATGAGAGTTTAAGAGTAGATGTTTAATGATTTCCCATCACCCTAGTAGAATGTAAGTTCCATTTGAAGGCAGGGAACCGAGGACACGGGGCCCACGGTGCCTGACTGCATTAGTACTCTCACTCACTCTCTGCACTAGTCACATACACAGATATTTATCTGATCAATATACAATTTATTTTTTAGTGAAATGCACATATCTTAAGTATATATTTTGATGAATTTTGATAAATATATATACATGCAAATCACAGCTGTTTAGGTTAAAGAAATTTTTTTCCCTTGAACATTTCCTTGTGTCTCTTACCAGTCCAAAGTTTCCGCCAGAAGCAACGACTGTTACGGAATTTTTAAGCATATTTTTCCCTGTTACAGAACTTTATACAACACTTAACTCATGCAATCTGTATTTTTGTGCTTGACTTCTTCCAGTTTTTAAGGTTTATCCTTTTTACTCACATATTATGTAACATGATGTATGTTAATAGATACTGAATGTATCACACTTCTTTAATTCAATTTTTATTGTTCACTCTAGACGTCGTTTCTGGTTTTGGGATATCATGAATTAAACTACTTTGAACTTTCTTATTCATTTATTTGTTTGTGTATTTGTGTGTGTGTGTGCTTTTGTATGTGTTTCTGTCTATTTTAAGCAAATACCAAAAGTACCATAGCTGTTATAGAGATAGTTGTGCATTTGATTTTATAGGAAACTACATGGCTTATTTGCAAACTGGTTGTGCCATTTTATACTCTTATTAACAAATGAGTGTTACAGATCTTCCAAATTCTGGTGAGCATTTGGCATTATCAATTTTTAAAATTTTAACATGTTTGGAGCTTTAAGTGGCACAGCTACTTTGTAAAACAATCCAGTGGTTCCTCAAGATGCTAAACACACATTTACAATAAAACCTAACAACTCTACTCCTAGGTGTATACCTAAAAGTCAGTAAAAACATATGTCCACATAGCAACTTGTATGTGCATGTTCATTAGCAGCATTATTCACAATTTCCCCAAAGTGAAAATAACCTAAGTATCCATAAACTAATAAATGGATCAATAGAATGTGGCATATTTATATCATGGAATATTAATCAGAAAGATAAATAACTTGAATATTATACATTTTACAACATGGATAGACAAAGTGAGAGTGGCCAATAACTAAGACTATGTGTGTACTTCCATTTATATAAAATGCTTAGAACAGGAAAATTTAGAGACAGAGACGTATGGTGGTCTAGGGTGAGGGGGTGATAAGAGGAATAGAAGACTGCCAATAGATCTGAAATTTATGTTTAGATGGATGAAATGTTTTAAAGTTGATAGCAGT
The DNA here is from genome assembly GCA_004363535.1 of Dasyprocta punctata. NCBI lineage: Eukaryota > Metazoa > Chordata > Mammalia > Rodentia > Dasyproctidae > Dasyprocta > Dasyprocta punctata. The sequence goes on along the minus strand of RJWM01007960.1, from coordinate 49,907 downwards.
GACAGTTACAAAATTCTGTGAATGTAGTATGAAGCATTAAGCTGCACATATTATATTGGTGATTTTATGGTACACGATTTGTATCTCAATAAAATTTTTTCAAAAAGGAACTTAGGCAGAGGGGGTAATATAAGCAATGTCCCTAAGACAGGAACATTCATGGTGTGACTGAGTGGTAAGGGAGGCTTTGTGTGACTTCTTGAGTGGAGTGAACATAGCAGAGAGAACTGGGGGAAATGAGGTTGGAGAAGTAGGAAGAGACCACACTGCCTAAGAAAGGTTGAGATGTTATCATGAATATCCTGGGAAGTCAATGGATGGTTCTGGACAGAGGTTTAGTATGACCTAAAGGTGATTTTATAAAAATCTCTCAACTACCCACATGAGTTGAGAACTTTAGGAAGCCCTGGCAGGATTCTGGTTGAGAAAAGTGACTTTAGTACTTCACTAAAATCACATTTTACTGATCCACTTATTATTTTATGGATATTTAGGTCATACTAAATATTATGGGTGGGACCAGAATGGAAGATGTGAGAAGTGACTGGTCTTGGGATGTATTTTGAAGTTAGAACTAAGGACTTACAGAAGAACTGAATGTGAGGGAAAGGAAGGAAAGCCAAGCCTGGATTTATGTGTGTGCATTCCACCTCCAAATGAAGAAAAAGTTGACTTCATTATTTTAATTTATTCTAATGACATAGTATTTTTTTGGGAAGTGAAAACAAAATGGGCACATATTTGTTTTTGGAAACTATTTCATAGTTTATCTAAAATAGGATATGCATATTCAAATAAACTCAGAAAATGTTCTTCATATTATAGTGGAAAGAAATAAATCACCCAAAAAGTTCAAATGTATAGTGTTTTATATACTTCATAATGATTTTGGAGACAGTGCTCTGCAATCATCCAGTTTTTCATGACAATTTGATGTTTATTGTTATTTTGAAAGTTTACAATTTTTCACAACTCCTTCAATTTATTTTGCTTCATTTTATCTTTGCTTAGTTTTAATACAACTGTTTTGGTTTTGGGGGACAATTTGCTGTTTAAAATTTTCTGTAGCCATTTTACCTTTCCATAAGATTTCCATTTACCTCTCTTGTTCATATATTGAAGCAAAGTCTACACATTTAAGTCCTATCAAAACCAAGACTTTATTCTCTTTATGTAATCATTTCATGGTTGGATTCTAGGAAATGGATTTATTTTTTAATCAACAATTTTAATATATAATTTAAATTTGGAAAAAGTGTCCGTAACTTTGAGATTTTATACTTTAAGTGACCATTTATATGGGTATTGCACTTTGTGTATACGTTGTGAGTTAGGAGAAGATTAACAGTTGGTCACAAAAATACATTAGGTGTAGAGCTGACTACAAATATCGCAATGAGTTACAAGCCAATTCATTTGTATTTCCGTTAGGCTGGATACACTGAATTGTGCAATTACGCTATTATTGTTGAAAGGTGACCTGTAATAAAGCTGCCTGATAAAGGATTATTATCAACCTAAAGTTTTTGAATATTCAAAATAGATCAGTCATTCTGAGATCCCTATAGTATGCAACTATGCAGGCATTTCAGAAACCATTTTTCTTTATTTGACATGATCTTGATTTTATCTTTTTAGTTCCCTGTGTCTCTGGTGGGAGGACTATGGAGTCCTTAAAATCTGAGTTCTTCCTGTTTTTAATGACAGCAAAGAGTTTTGTAATTCCCAGAAGTGGCTGATATTATTGACTACGATTCTCATCCACAAGAGACTTTGGAAACCCAATGAACTGGCCCTTATTCATTCTTGATGGGTAGGGTATAACCTTTGCAATCAATCACACTGTACAGCTGACTTTAGTGCTATTGCCAACAAGCCTCCAGGGCCTCCTTTTGCCAGTTCTATTTTTATTTCTGCATAGGGCACCTCTTCAAAGATGAGGAAAATGTGGTGGCAGGTCGTGACTCCCGGAGTACCGAAACGAAAGCTGCAAGTACTCCTGCTCTTGTTCCACAAGTAAGCAAGAATTGGGCCAGTTCCTGTCACCCAGAAAGGATTTCGGCTGGGGCTGCATGTCCTCGGACTGAATCAATCAGGGAAGATAGAAACTGGGGATTTGGAGGTGAGTACTATAAGGAGGAACAGAGAGTACATAACAGCAAAGGAGGCGATACTCTTTCCCGTCCTGAGAAAACACTGTGCCACACTCCTAGCACATTCCTGGAAGCTGCTTTCTAAAATGTAGGTGAAATTGCTTACATGCTACCTGACCCAAGCTGTGGTCAAGAAATGCTCAACATTCTAGTAGTATTTATTTCTATGGTTTGCTATTGTGTTTAACCTGGTTTTTCCTCATGATGGAGATAGGCTGTCTTTTTTTAAGTGCATTCCACAGTGATGAAGAGTGTAACTACCACTAGTGGCAGCAGCCTAGGGTACAAAATAACCATAGTTTATTTCAGTGTAAAACAGTTCTGATTCATGTAGGACTGAAATTTCCCCCAACTTTGGGTCCTCTCATTGTCAACTCTCAAAACTTGAAATAATTAAGTTATATGTTTAAGTATCATGAAATCTATTATAAAGAATATATATATACTGTATTCTATATTCTAAACATATACAAACACATGTATACATTGTAAATACTGAATTGAGTGAATGTAAAAAACAGTTTACTTTCTCAGCAAATCTAGCAATAAAAAAGTAAGGATAGGAAAGATAACTGTTAGTGTTTCTGATACACTAACGTGATACATATGAATTGTGATACATGTGAATGTTATGTGATAAATATGAATTTGTCTATGAATGTGTACTTTCATAGATGCAGAAATGATTGTCCTAAATGTATTTATTATTATTTTATTATTTTATTGTAACCCCACAATTTTTTAAACCATGAAGTTGAGCCAGTGGGAGGGGTACTGGAGCACGGAGCTTTAAATACAAATGTTTGATGATATGGGTAGAAGTTGACTTTCTTCTCACCCAGTAATTCTAGAATGCCTGCCTTGTAGTTTTTATGGAAAATCTCATTACCCCTGGGGCACTATGCTTCTTTCCTCATAATATCTCAAATGAATGCAAAATGGGATCATAATGGGTTAGCTTGACAAGTAGAATAACCAAGTAATGAGACACTGAAGGTTTCTGTTACTGCTATGAAAGAGTGAAACTTAGAAAAACTCTGATGATACAAATATTGCCAAATATTTGTTGAAAAGTTCTTGTCAGTTTATTTGACTGTCATAATCTGTACCAATTTGTTGTGCTGTAGTGAAGACAGTGTAACAAGCAAGAAGCAGTCCTGCATTCTATTTCATGTCCTTGATAGGATGTTATTACATATACATTCATTTCCTACCCATGCTGATGTGTTTCAGTGAGAAGATATCATAGTGGCTTTTCCAGAATCCTGAATTGTTGCTAAATCCCAAATTTATAATGGTGAGTTGGAAGAGTGGAGTCAGGCATGAAGACTTTCTCCAACAATCTCCTGAAGCAGCCATGCTCAATGGCCAGGGGCAAACTCATGTGTCTACATCTCTGCTATCTAACATAGGAGGATGTGAATATTTCTTTAATATTAATTTCTATTGGTTATATAGTGAGATGACATTTTGGATACATTAGATTACATAAAGTGTTGGAGTTAATTTTACCTTATTGAGAGATGCTATAATTTCAGATTATTATGTGGTATCTCTTGATTTTATAACATTATCAAATGAATGAAAGTATTAAGTTTCTCTGTGGACTCATTCATTCCATGGATAGCCTACAATCTTAACTTACATTTGTTGTAATGTTCCTCAGGAGTTATATATAAGCATCTCTTCTTTATATTACTTGAGAAATATGTGTGTGTGTGTCCTCACATATCCATGCATGACTGTGAAGGCAGGTGGGTGAATGGGGAGGAGAGCAGATGAAGAGGTGTGTCGTTGGCTTGCTTCTTCCTGTCTAACTTGAGAGGCAGTAAGTACGAGGCTTACCTGTTCCACCTTATCTTACTCAGGGAGGAAGCAATATGCATTCTGACTGGTCAGCTTTCATGAATGGTATATTTTAGGCCAACTGCAAAAAAAGAAAATAGAGTGTTGAAAAACGTGTATGCTGTAGTCAAACTCCCAGCAACAAAGCCATACAAATTATTTTTCCTAACCTTATATTTTCTTATCTATACCATGGTGCTTTAATTTTACCTGATGTATAAGATTCCAATGAAGAAATAACATGTAGGGTTTAGTACTACTTGACTACTTCATTGTTTGATCATACATGTTCCTATCTTTCAAGGAGGGAAGAAAGCAGTGCTGCTTATGAAGTTTATCTCTTATCCCACCAGAGATCATAACTCTAAAATAGATACAGTTAACCAGAAAGGTAGTAGTAGATTTTTCTCAATATATAATTTGTATGACACAGAAGTCACCATTTTAAGTATGCAATATTCTAGTATAGTCAGTAAGTTGCACAACTTTCACTACTATTTAACTTCAACATATTTCCATCATCTCAAAAGAAAACAGCACAATTTCATCCCTATTATCAGTAGGTCTCTGTCTGCTGCTCTCCTACTCCTTAGCCACAGCTTTTGGCAACAAAACTACCTGCTAGCTTTATGGATGTGCCTATTCCGGTAATTTCATGTAGATGTGATCTTAAGCTATGTGGCCTCTTATGCCTCCTCTCATGTAGCAAGTTTTTTTTTTTTCAAGTTTTATCAATGTCTCAGAATATAACCATATTTCATTTCATGTCGTGGTTAAATAATATTCAACTGCATGTCTACATCACCTTTAGTTTATTCGTTCATCAGTTCAATGCCCTAAGTTGATGGATGTTTAGGTTCTTTCCACTTTTTGTCTGTTACTGGTAATACTGTCTTCTGATTGCTTTTGCCTACTTTCTAGAAATGTTCCAAGTGGTCATAAATTTGCATTTCTTTTACTAGAAATGTAGGATTTAGAAAAAATAGTCAGGAAAGAAGTTTTGGGAAAATGGGACTCAACTGTATTTTTATTCATAAAGGAATAATAATAATAAAAAAGTGGACCATTGATAGAAACATCACAGAATCTTCTGTAATCTAAATTGTGAACCGAACAACTCAGCACAGACTGAGCTCTGTGCACAGACTCCAGTTAGTATGCCCCTTGTCAACTGGTATCACAGAGCAGAGAGTCAGAAAATCTTGAATGGGAATCAGAGAAAACTAATTTCTTACTCCTGTGGGCCTGTTACTCCATGATTTCTAAAAAGTATGCTGCCCTTTCTCACGATCAGCTCACCACAGCTTGTGAGAATGAGCGATCCCACGCGACCATGTCCTCTGCGCCGTGACCGTCTCCCCATCTGCCGCTGGAGCCCATTAGCGTGCTGTGTGGAGGGGGATGACTGGCTGCTCAAGATGCCATCGTGTGGCCTCCGCCAGACTGCTAACGGAAGCAGTGAGGTTCTACCTCCCAGAAATTTCCCTGGGAAATTTTGTGAGACTAGCATCACAAAAAGGGAGAAAGTCAAGTAGGTATATTTTCTAAACTAAATAATGTATGTTTACTTTGCTTCATTGTATTTATTTTCTGTTAATAAAATGATTTTATAAATTTTTAATAAAACAAAATATTGGAAGAATTTTCTATAAATTGATTAAAAGAGAAATCTTCTTTAATTATGAACAACTAAATACAATTTGACCTCATTTGATGGGTCTGATTCCATTGCCCAGTTGTCCTCTTACTTCATACAGGTTACACAGGAGAGTTGTCTTTATTTCAGAGGGATGTATCAAGTAGACAAGAAAGAAAAAAATACAAACTCCATATTAAAAACATTCTCCAATTTGGATAAGAATTTTAGTGGTGAGTTTAAAGTTTATGCTGTATCCTGCAACTTTACTAAATCTATTTCCAACAGCTTTTTATTGGTGGGTTTAGGGTTCTCTGTATATACAGGCACATTGTCTGCAAACAAGGATGACCTGACTTCATTCTTTCCAATCTGAAGGCCTTTTATTTCTTTCTCTTACCTAATTACTCTGGCTAGGACTTCTAGCACTACAAGAATGTTGAATAAAAGTAGTTAAGAATTGCCCAGCAATTTCTATTCTTTTCTTCTCTTTTCTTTCTTTTTTTTCTTTCTCTTTCTTTTGCGCATAATAGTTGGTTAATGAGTTTCTTAGATCTTCCTCGGACAAAAACATGGACCTCAGACAAAAACAATGCTGACTGAGTTGGTATTTTTAGCTGAATTCTATAAACCAGTCTAAAAGACAAACTAGTTTCCTTTATTTTTGCTTTTGTTTCTGATACATATGTATATCTATATTTAGTAAGGAGTGTTATTAGTGTATAAGGAATGCTATTACTTTACACACACACACACACACACACATATATCTATCTATCTATCTATCTATCTATCTATCTATAGTATTTTGATGTCTTCAGCTTTGATTTTTTTTTTTCCTTCCAGATTGTTTGGCTATTTGGGGTCTTTTGTGTTAGCATACAAATTTCAGGAATGCTTTTTCTATTTCTGGGAATGATGTCATTGGGTTTTTGATGGAGATTGCATTGAATTTGATTACTGTGTGCCACAGACATTTTTAAAAAATATAAATTCCTCCAACTGATGAACATGGAATGTATATCCATTAATTTATATCCATTTCAATTTCTTTCATCAGTGTTTTGTAGTTTTTACTCTAGAGCAGTGATGGCCAAGCTTTCAGAGGTTTCAGTGTTATAAGCAGCCTGCTGTAGCATGCAGGCCACAGGTTCACCATCACTACTCTAGAAATTCTTCACCTCTTTGGTTAAGTTTATTCTTAGATATTTGTGTGTATGTGTATGTGTGTGGTGTGTTTGTTGTAAATAAGATTGGTTTCTTCATTTACTTTCCAGATAGCTTACTATTAGTGTATAAAGGAGGTTGTTGATTTTATAAGTTTACTTTGTATCCTGCAACTTTACTGAATCTATTTCCCACAGCTTTTTAGTGGTAGATGTAAGATTTTCTGTATATACAATCACATTGTCTGCATACAATGAAGACTTGACTTCCTTCTTTCCAGTTTTGATGCCTTTTATTTCTTTCTCTTGCCTAATTACTCTGGTTAGGACTTCTAGCACTACAAGAATATTGAATAAAAGTATTTAAAGTGGATATTTTTGTTTTGTTCAAGACCTTAGAAGAAAAACTTTCCACTTTTATCCATTAATGATGATGATATCTATGGTTTGTCATCTATGAGCTTTATTGCCTTGAGATACACCTGATTTGTTGACAGTTGGTATCATGACGAGATATTGAATTTTATCAAACACATTTTTCTCTTCTGTTAAAAGAGATTATGTGGCTTTTGTCCTAAATTGTTTTTGTGCAGTATATCATGTTTATTGATTTGCATATATTGAACCATAATTGCATCCCTTGGATGAATTTCATTTGATCATGGTGAATAAATTCTCAAATCATGTTAAAGTGCTGTTGTATTCAGTTTACTAGAATTTGCTTGGGGATTTTTGCATCTATATTCATCAGAGGTATTGGTTTCTAGTTTTTGGGTTTTCTATTTTTTGTACCCTTATTTGATTTGATATCAGGGTAACGCTGGCTTTATGGAATAAATTTGAAAGGCTGTAATAAATAAAATAACATAGTATTGGCATATAAATATACACATAGATCTATGGAACAAAACAGAAAGCCCGGAAAAAACCTCACACATTTATAGCCAACTTATTTTTGACAAAGGTGCCAAGAACATACAATTAGGAGAATGTCTTTTCAATGACTAGTGCTGGGAAAATTAGATGCCTACATACAAAAGAATTACTTAGATCTCTGTCTCCTATTTGTTAAAAAATACTAACTCGAAGTTGATTAAGACCTAAAAATAAGACCAAAATTTGTAACTATTACATGAAAAATAGGAAAGGCATGTTAGGTTAGTGGCAGTGAGAAATGCTTTTTTGATAACACCCTTTAATCATAGGCAGAAAAGGCAAAATTTTAAAATCAGGATTGCATCAAACTAAAATATTCTGCACAGCAAAGGAAACAACAGTTAAAACACAACCTATAGAATCAGGGAAATTATTTACTAACTACACATTTGACAAGGGTTTAATATCCAGAATTTGTAAGAAACAAACTCAATAGCAAAACAAAACAAAACAGCCTCTAATTAAAAATGGACTAAAGAACTGAGTAGACATTGTTCAAAAGAAGATCTACAAATAACCAAAAGATATCTAAAGAAGTACTCAACATCACCACTCATTGGGGTCATCCAAATCAAAACTACAGAGACTGCTACTTCTTATCTGTTAGGATGGCTATCATCAAATTATGGAGAAAAGAGAACTCATATCCATAGTTGCACCACTGATAGGAATGCAAATTAATGCAGCGATTATACAGAGAAGTATGGAGGGTTCCAAATAATAAAAATAGAACTACTGTATGTTTCAGAACTCCCACTGCTGGGTACATACCCAAAGGAAATGGAACCAGCTGTCAAGGAGACTCCTGCATGTCTGCATTTGTTGGAGCACTGGTCTCAATAGCCAGGATATGGAGCCAACCTAAATGTCTGAACTGGATGATTGGATAGAAAAATATGTGTGCACACAAATATATACTACTCAGCTATTTAAAAAAATAATAAAACCTGTAATCTGTGACAGTGTGGATGGACCTAGAGTTATGTTAAGTGAAGTAAGTTGGGCACTGAAAGACAAACACTACCTGACTTCGTTCATGTGTGGAATCTACGAAAGTTGATCTTTCGTAGATTGAGATAGGAATAGTTATTATAAGAGACTGCATAAATTGAGATAGGAATTGTTAGTTTCGTAGATTGAGATAGGAATAGTTATTATAAGTTGATGCATAAATTGAGATAGGAAGAGTTATTATAAGAGACTGATGGGGCAAGGGAATGGTGAGAGGTTGCCCATGGATATAGTAATACACTTAGAATGAAAGAATGCATTCTGTGGCACTGAAGGGTGAATGTAGTTAACAGCAATGCATTAGATAGACAAGCTAGAGGACAAGAAATAGTAAAGTTTTAAGGGAATAAGTATACTAATTATTGTGAGTTGATCATTGCCTGGTGTGTACAGGAATCAAAACATCATATTGTACCTTATATTATGCAGTATTGTCATCAAAACTAAAAACTAAATACAAATTGAAAGAAAATGAATTCCTATCCTTCCTCCTCAGTGACTTCCCTTTGAAATTACAGTACTATAAATTAAATCCCATAAATATGATAACAATGTTTCTAGGAAGTTTCCTTTGGCTAACAAGATCCCTTAAGTAGTGGAAATCTATTCTTGACCAGAAAACTTAGATGATTTTATACAGTCGATATTGCAAGAAGTACAAAAGAAATAACATTTTACAGGTGGGTTGTTTCACTGCTTACAAATACCCGAAGGGAAGTAGTGAGTAGGTGACCTTTTAGAGTAGGTGAAAGAAAAGGAGATTTATTTGCCCACTCATAGAAATTTTGGGATGACAGTGAAGAAGAAAACAAGGGGGAAAAAAAGGTAGAAAAAGCTAAGATGTCGAAATCACTGTAAAAAGTGGAGATAATCTTAGCCAAAAATAAATACACTTGAAAAATTCTCTTTGTATGCTTTGTCCTCAAGTGCAAGTCTTCCCAAAAGGGAAGAGAGTATTTACCTCTAATCTGCTCCACTAAATTTCTACACTCATCACCGCTGGCCAGAATACCATGGAAGTGTTGCTTAAATGGCTAAAGCTGGAAATAATTATACACCCATGAGTACATAAAATAAAAGAAACAGAGCTGTTTAAATGTGGGTGAAATTGAAGCCACTATGCGATGACAAAAATGAAGACTGCAGCATGATCATGTTTGTATGTATGCTGCTAGTGTATGTACAAATTCTAAAGGGCTGGTTTCACAGCAGTACTGTGCTCACTAGTGTGCCCAGGCTGTGTTCCATCCTCAGCACTACAACACCGAAATAAAGTTTAAAAGCATTCTACTTGATACCGCATAGTATTTAGGAATAACGATAAATATAATAAAATAAAAAACAAGCCTATTTTGAGGATGTATGTCAAAAAATCATTACAGTGAAAACATATGGGTCATCCATGATTTTGTTAATGCTTTATATCTTAAGTTAGAAATAAGTACAGTCATGTTACTGAGTGATGTTTCAGTCAACAGTGGACTGCATATACCACAGTGATCCCATGAGACTACAATGGAACTGAGAAAGTCCCACCCATTAGTGACATCATGGCCATTATAATATTGGAAGGCTATGCATCACTTATATATTTTAATGATGTAATACGAGAAAACCTATTAGGTTCAATCATATAAAAATAGATCACATGTATATGTGTGGAACATGATGCTCAATAAGGTTACTTGATTATACTGAAAATCTTTGTAAATATTTGATGAGTGTATTGTATGCAGCATGACCATGGGTGCAAAAAGCTGTACCACATAGTCCAGGAATATCAGGGGCTATACTATCTGGGTGTGTGCCCGTAAATGGTGTTTGCACAATGACAAAATGCCAAACAACTCAGTTCTTAGCATGTGTTGTGTCAGTACAGTACTGGGGTATTCAAGAACGTTGTAAATAGTTTATACTCTTTTTTAAAAGGCAAGGAAAACAGACTACAAAATCTAGACACATCTTACAAGGGGCCACGTATCCTCTAGTTCAACATTCATGAATTTCAGTAATAAACTTCCTATTAAAAGTTGGACATCTCTATTGTTTCAACTTCAAGATCAAATGGGTTCCTGAGCACTCAAACTTCCTTTCCTCATAATTTTCTGATGTTATGGGGAAACTTGTCTCTCTGACCTCTATCCTTTGACTTTTGTTCCCTCTCCCCAGCTACAAGGATTAAAATCCAATTTCTGTTCTACAAAGTGGTTGGATGATACTTTAGCATAATTATCATGCCTCCTCTCTTTTTTTTTCTTTTTTGCCAACTTAAATATGTCTGGCTTCTTCAATCCTTCCTCATCATCTTGTTTTCAGTTGCTTTCTTTGCCCTCTGAACACACAATGTCCCTCTTATTTTTCACTAGGAATAAGCAAATAAAGATGCATTACTATTATACATGATACATCCCTGTGGCGGAAGCTTCAGGTTATGCTTATGTCAATACTTCTTGGTGGAGCACTTCACAGTACAACAGTGAGGAGCCCTGCTATGACCTAAGGTCTACTGAAAACAAAAGTGAATTCTATGAACAGATGTAAGAGCACCCTGTGACAATTCTGCAAGGCAGCAATAACATTTAAAGCACAACACTACTGGGTAAGATATAACAAAAGAGTTCAGTGAATTACTCAAGATTGTGATTATTACAATAGCTTATTTCCAAAATTATTTTATGGTGGTAAAATGATAGGTCTCGGAAGATAACAACTTCTGCTTTAGGTAGAGTGAGGAAAAGGGGGCCCAGGGTGCAGCTGCGTGAAGAACGTGTCACCATTTTTATCTGTGCTAATTTTTCATGGGGCTGTCATGCAATTTCAGTTGAGAAAATTTTTCTACTAGATTTTAGGCATTGTCCTACAGTGTGTCTGAGCTTTTTCACATCCAAACACTCTCTTCCTGCAAAAAAGAAGAAAGAGGCAGTGCAAATGTTAAAGAAGTTTTTATTTGTAGATCGCTTAAAGGAGTGCACACGTTTCATGGAAAATGTGTCATTATTTCAAAAGGGACTTCATTGTATATTGATTTTGGTGAATTGGTCATTTTAGCAATGTACGTTCTGCCTATCCAGGAAGAGAGGGTGTCCTGCTACTTTCTAGTGTCCTCTTTGATCTCTGTCCTCACAGTTCTATCATTTTTATTATAGAGGTTGTTCACTTCCTTGGTTAGGTTGATTCCTAGGTATATAATTTCTTATTGAGCTATTGTAAATGGAACTCTTTTCCTGATTTCTTGCTTGGTGGGTTCGTTATTATTGTACAGGAATGTTATGTATTGTTCTGTGTTGGTTTTGTATCCTGTCACTTTGCTGACTTTATTTATCAGCTCTAAGAGTCTGCTGGGAAATATTTTTGGGTCTTCTATATGAAGGTTCATATCATCTAGAAATAGAGATAATTTGATTTCTTTCTTTCCTATTTGTATCTCTTTAGTCTGTTTCTCTTAAACCACCAACAGAGTGAAGAGACAACCCACAACATGGGAGAAAATGTTTGCTAGCTGTCCTTCAGATAAGGATTACTATCAAGAATGTATAAAGAATTTTAAAAAATCAGTCCTCCCAGATTTAAAGACCCAATCCAAATATGGGCATCTGAGATGAACACACATGTCTCAGATGACGAAGTACCAACAGCAAATAAATACATGAAATAATGTTCAACAGTACTGGTCATTCGAGAGATGCAAGTGAAAACAACTCTTAGATTCCACCTCACCCCAGAAAGGATGGCTAATATCAAGAAGTCAACCAATAACAAGTGCTGGAGCGGTTGTGAAGAAAAAGGAACCTTCTCCACTGTTGGTGGGGATGCAGGCTGGTGCAACCACTGTGGAAGTTAGTGTGGAGATTCCTCAAAAAACTAGGATTGGAGGCCCCATTTGACCCAGCTATTCTCCCTCTGGGTATCTTCCCAAAAGAACTAAAAACATCATAACACAGTGAAATATGTGCACCTATGTTTATAGCTGCACAGTTCATAATAGACAGCTCTTGGAAAGAACTTAAATGTCCATCAACTGAGGAATGGACGAAAAATGATGTGATATTTCTATATAATAGAATGCTAGTTAGCTATAAAGAATGATAAACTAGATCCTTTCATACTTAAATGGATGTGTTGAGAATATACTTATCAGTGAAACAAATAATTCACACATATATAACCATCGTATGTTGCACTTGTGTGACAAACTGAAAGAAAAATTTTGTATATGCTCATGTATACATATATAAAAATTAGTTAAGATAGTTAAAGAAAAAGAATTTTGAGTGAAAAGTAGTTTTCACAGGGTCATTTTCAGATTTCATTTTTACTGTGAATTGTTCTTTTAGAAATGTTATAGCATTCATGACATCTGTACTTCTTGCCGATGTTTTTTCTAATGTCTTGCACATTCTTTTTTGTCATAAAATAAAAAAAAATAAATAAATCAAATAATTTGCTCCTCTTGTCTGATTGCTATGGCTAAAATTTCATATATTGAGCAGGAGTGTAACAGTGGGCACCTTTGTTTTGTTTCTGATTTTAGAGGGAATGATTTCAGATTTTCAGTGTTTAATATGTGGTTGGTTATGGGTTTGCCATAAATGCCTTTTATCATTTTGAGCTAAGGTCCTTCTATATATATTTTCTTCAGGTTTTTTTTTTTATCATGAAGGGATGTTGGATATTGTCAAAGGCTTTTCCCACATCTATTGAGATGATCATGTGATTTTTATCCTTGATTCTACTTATGTGGAGAATAACACGATTTAAGTATGTTTTACCATCCTTGAATCCCTAGTGTGAAGATGACTTTGTTGAAATATATGATTTTTAAAAATAATTTGTTGAATCTTATTTGCAAATATTTATTTAGGGCTTTTTAATGCTGTATTCATGAAGAATAATGGCTTATAGCTTTTTGTTTGTTTCTCTCTCTCTCTCTCTCTCTCTCTCTCTCTTTTTTTCTTTATCCAATTTTGGTATGAGAGTAATGCTGGCATTGTTGAGTTTCCCTTTCACCTACATGGAAAACTTTAAGAAGTATTGGCATTAGTTCTTCTTAGAAGTTCTGGTAAAATTTGGTGGTATATCTGTCAGGCCCTGGGATTTTCTATGTCAGTAGATTTTTTATTACTGCATTAATTTCATGGTCTATTACTAACTCTGTTGAAACACTTCTTGGTTCAATTTTGATAAACCAAATGTGTCTTGAAATTTATTTTTTTTTAGACTTTTCAACTTATTAGAATATGTTTTTAAAATAGTTTCTTATAATCCATGAATTTCAGTTATGTCTATTAATAATTTCTCCTTTCTAATTTCTAATTTTATTGATATGAATCTTTATTCTCTTATGAAAACTTTAGCTAAGGGCTTACTGATTTTTTTTTCAAAAAAACATCTCTTTGATTTTTGGATCCTTTTAATGATTGCTTTATTGTTAATTTCATTGATTTCTTCTCTGATCTTTATAATTCTTTCCTTCCACTAATGTTAAGTTTGGATTACTTTTGTTTTACTTCGACTTTGAGATAAATCATTAGGTTATACATTTGGGATTGCTGTGTTTTTCTAACTTAGGCTCTTGCAGCTATAAACTTTCCTCTTAAAACTGCTTTCATTGTATTTCATAGGTTTGCTGACATACATTCACATATATCCATGAAGATTATACAGCTATATTATTTACTTAGAAAATTAAACCACAATTTCTTTTTAAAAAATCTAACAGATTTCAAAAGTTAAAAAATGTATTTAAATAAAAAGTGGTAAAATGCTAACTTCTTAGAAATTAAGAAATTTTGGATCAGAGAATATTAAAAAATGAAATTACTGAAAAGAAAACTGTAAAAAACAAAATATTTTTATCACAACTTACAGAGCCTAAAGAAATACCTTTAATAAAAAATTAGTAAATACCTTCACCTGACTAAAAATAAGAATACTGGTATTTATTTTACATAATTGGAAACTCCGTAATGATAAATATCAGAAAATCAGGAAAAAGAAATTAATGAGTATGAATGTTGAAATGAAGACCAAGCAAATTATAGTAGAGTGTATAAATTGTTTTTTATGAACAAAAATATAAGTGGTAAATTACTGATGGAAAAAGAAAAAGAATACAAATGTTGTTGATTAACATATTTTTAGAATTTATAAAATTTTGTGTCTAGAAATTTTTAAAATTAAAAGAAGTGATCAAATATAACCTTCAGAGGAAGAAAACTGATATACAATACACCAAAGAAAACTACAGGCCAGTATATTTGAATATAGTTGTAAAAAGATCTTAAATAAAATCTAGCAATGCAAGGGTAGTTCAATAGTAGAATCTCTGTCAACATGCACTATCAACCATTGGTTGTAAAAAATTGTTATCATGTTATGGATTTTGAAAAGCTCTTTGATAAATCTAACAGTGACTCCTAATAAGATAAAAACTGAAAGTAAACTATTAAATAAAAAATTTCAACCGAAAGGTTATTCTACATCATTGTTATCAACATTAATATGTAAACTTAATGATATTCCAAGTAGGACTTCATTCTTAAATAATTGGATCAGACAATTTTTTTGTGTGTGCGGTTTTTAGAGACAAGGTCTTGCTATGCAGTTCAGACTTGCCTTGAGCTCACTTTGTAGTCCAGGTTGGTCTCAAACTCGCAACAATCCTCCTGTCTCAGCCTTCTGAGTAATGGGATTATAGGCATGAACCACCACACCCGGCAAGATCATATAATTTAAAAAGTTCATATATGCTTAAATTCTCAAAGTGAACTGAAAACTATCAATAATAATGGAACGCTTGCTTTTACAAAGGGCAGAACTGTAAAGGTTTCATAATCAAATCTGTATGATGTTGAAATAAGAACAAATAAAAAGTGTAACAGCATAATGAATCCTATTTCAATTTAATGTGAAAAAAATTTGTTTTCTTTTACTAAGTGGTACTGCACAGTTGAATACTCATTTATATTAAAATTGAATTCTGGTCTCACATCATACAAAAATGTAATTTCAAGAAAATTTTAATTTTTTAAGAAAGGAAAGGATCTTAGGTTAAGATTCAGATATTCAATAGCATAATGAGGTTTAGCTCCTAAGAGCTATCATTAGACAACTGTGTGCCTCTCTTCCCAACTCTAGATTCAGGGACATCATGTTGCTATCACAAAATCGGCTGTGTTGCAAGAATGTGCACAACAGAAATCATCATATCTATACATCAAGGCCTCTCCTTCTCCCCTACCTGAAGCCACTTGTTAAACATTTATCAGCTTTCTGCTATGTACATCAAATATCCTAGTTGAGGATTACCGTGCATTTGCATATGTAATCCATTCATCTAAATCTAGAAGACATTCTTAACTGAAATAAGAAAATCCCAACTGGAAAATTAAAACAAAACAACAACAAATATATATACATTTTTTCATTTTCCTTTGATTTCCATCGGTTGATGCCTCATATTTTATTCCTTCCTTATACATGTGAAAGGTTATTTTGTGCTCTTAGAGAACAGACACCGTTACCTAATGTCTAATGTTTATCTTAATCTCTCTTTTTTTCTGGTCTGATTTGTCTGAAATTAAATATAATATTAATATCATATACTTGATATTAATATAAATAGATGTAATCATTTAATTTTAGCATCATAGTATATATTGTTAGCATATTTTAACCATCATTTTTCTTTTAACTTGTTGCACTCTGTATATTAAAAAAATTTTGTTAGAAGGGTATAATTGGATCTTGGTTTTTTCTGTCATTTATGTTTTTTTAATTCATTGTGAAATTCTGTCTTTTATTTGTTTGTTTGAAGTAATTGCTAACATCTTCTGCAGGTTTTTCTATTTATTCCTGCCTTTCTTCATTTTCACTGAGCACTTTATATGACTCCATTTTAATTTTTCATTAGCATATCATTTTTACTTAAAAATATTTAGTTGCTCCTTTAGTGTTTACAATATACATTTTAAACTTATCAAAGACTGACTTCAAAAAGCATCATAATACTTCTGGTGTGTGAGTGGGTAACTCTTTTTTTTTTAATTAAGTTTATTGGTACAATTTAAATATACATAACGATCACATTCATCATAAGGAATTAGCACCTGTACCTGATATATCTTATTTTTTTCATTACCCTCCCATCCCTTCAACCCCTTATCATTTATCTCACTTACCTCTTTTTACTGACATTGTTTTGAGCAGCGAACAGACATCTTTTAGATCAACAAGATACTTCCATTCATTTATTGTCTTCTGGAGTGCTTTCTCTGCCTCCTCTTCTTCCTCCTCATTCTTCTCTAACTTGCAATACAAGTTTCTTATCTATAACACAGTCCCGCTCGAAGAATTCTTTTTTGTTTCTAACATGGTACTTGGTGATGAATTTCCTCAACATTTCTGCCTGCGAATGTATTTACATGTGAATGATAATTTCTGTAGATGCAAAATTCTAGGTTAGTATGCTTTATTCTTTCAACATTTTAAATATTTCACTCTGCTGTCTTCTTGTTTCCATGATTCCCAGTATGACTGGTGCTCACAGTAATTTTTAACTTTCTTCAAGAACGATATCCTGGGGCTGGGGATTTAGCTCAGCAGCATAAGTGCCTGCCTGGCAAACTCGAGGTTGTGAGTTCGATCTCTGATACCAAACAAACAAACAGACAAACAAACAAACAAAAAGAATGATATCTTTCCTAAGCCCTGTGATTTTCAAGATTTTCTCTGGTTTTCGGAAATTTGAGGAGGATGATGCCTAGGTGTTTTTGTTTTTCTTTTGTGAATGTGGTGGCTGTTTTGGTATTAGCTTGCCCTGTGGTATTTCAATTTTTTTTAATCTATATTTGTTATGGTGAAGGTTCCCGTCATTATTTTTTCAAATATTTCTTCTGACCTGTTCTGTGTTTTCTTTCTGGTATCCCCAATTAAGTACATGTTATATCTTTTGTACTAGCTCATAGTTCTTGCATGTTCTGTTTTTATTTTTTCACTTGTTTTGAATTTCAGTTTGGGAAGTATCTATTGGTTTGTCTTCAAGCTTATGAATTCTTTCTTCAGAATCAGTGGCTAGTCCACTGATGGAGTCCACTGAAAGCATTCATGTCTGTTACAGTGATTTTGATTTCTAACATCTCTTTTTATTTCTCTCTCTGTGTTTTCACCTCTTTGCTTCCATTCCTCAGGTGACCTTGCATTTTCCCCTAACCTATTAGAATCCTTGGAATATAAATCATAATTATTTTTAATTCTCTGTCTAATACTTAAAGCATTAGTGTCCTATCTGAGTCTAGGTATGATGCTCAGGTTCTCTCTTCACATTTTTTTCCTTCTGCCTTTTGATATAACTTTTTTTTCTTGAAAGTTGGGCATGCTACATAGAGTAAGAGGCAGTGAGGCAAACGGGCTTTAGTGGAAAGATTTCTGTTAATATAGCTAGGAGTTGGGCTGTGTTTAATATGTGTTGCTGTAGTTATAGGGTCTAGAGGCTTTGAATTCCTCTACTGTCTTTACTTTTGTCTGCTGTTTTGATGTCAGGCTTCTCAAACTACTTCTCAGAGAGCTTGTGTGCCACAGTTCTCTCAACAGCATTCGCTAGTATTATTCTGGGATGCTGTGGGAAGGTATGGTGGCGGAGGAATAGTCTTTATTCTTCTAAATAAATTTCGTTCTTTTAGACCTGTGTCTCAGGACTGTGATATTTACAAGGTTTCACAGTGGAATAGCAGTGGGATAGCCCTGTACTTCCCTTTCCTGTAACCCACCCCCAACACTTTTTGTTTCTGTAACCCTTATATGTTATGGATAGCACTTCTCCTCCCTAATTAGGTGAGAAAAGGAAGGCTGGAGGAGACTGTAGTGGGAAGAATTCCCTTTAACCCACCTTGGCTTAGACAAAGTCCTTTCCTCTAGAAAACAGGCATTTGTTATAAAGAAATTTCTGGGCTTGGTTTTATTCTGCGTCTATACTTATTCCCTGCCAGAGCCTTTTGAGAATATTCTTGGAATTCTCTACAGGAGAACCTGGTGGGGTTCTAAAAGGACTTCCCCATGGGGCTGCCTCTGCAGTTGCTCACTCTACACTTG
The DNA here is from genome assembly GCA_004363535.1 of Dasyprocta punctata. Taxonomy (NCBI): domain Eukaryota; kingdom Metazoa; phylum Chordata; class Mammalia; order Rodentia; family Dasyproctidae; genus Dasyprocta; species Dasyprocta punctata. The sequence goes on along the minus strand of RJWM01007960.1, from coordinate 31,071 downwards.
TCCGTACTCAGCCTCCAGCAATTCAGCATAATTATATTCAAGTGTTTCTGCCAGTTTGTCGCTCAGTACATTACAGTCTGTTCCTGGTAAGTAAGTTTCAGTTGCTATCTCTTCCTTGAGGCACCCGTCTCTTCAGATTTAGAGGTGGCGTTTATTTTGCAACTTTGGTTCCCTGATGGGCCCGCAAAAATTGTTGCTGATTTTAGTTGGTATGCTTTTTCTTGTAAGAATGAATGATGACTTCTAACTTCCTTCCATATCAAAGCTTAAACTGAACCTAAAATGAAATATTTGGACATAGGCACATTTATATGGCAAAAATGAAACCAGGGACAAAATCAATTAAAAAGCACAGATCATAGAAATATCTATTTGCAATTTAGATCACAAGGGATATATTTCTGTGCAATAGAAAGAAATCTTAAAGACAGATGACATAAAGATTCTATATAATGTAAAGAAATTTTATAGATAGATTAGGTCAAGGCAAGATAGGTAAGATAAACAAACCAATTGGAATGTGTTTAGTTAACAAAAAGCAAATTGAACCACTAATGAATACATGAAAACTTATTAAATGAATTGTTAATGAAATGCAAACAAAAACACAATCCTTAAAAATTAATATTGACAAGATTGGGTACGCATATGTATTCTGATAGAAATATGAATTGTTGCAACCATTCTGTAAAGCAAACTGGCAGCAATCATTAAAATAAGAAGCCAAGAAATCGTTAGTCCTAAACATTTCACTGTTATAGCAACCACTCATGGCAAGGAAAATGCCTAAATAAATTATGAAATATCCAGACTGTGGGGGATTTGTGCCTGTTTGAAAGAATAAATGAATTAAAATTGCTCATTTGCCAACTGAGGAATTGCCACGAAGTATTTATGAATGAGAAAATCAGACTGTAGAAAGTCTTTAATGTGATCCTGATTTTTGAAAATCATGAAAAAACATATGGATTTATTATTACATAAAGATTTTGTCGAAATTGTAGACACTTTATAGTATTATTTTTTAAGTAAAAAAGCAACCAAGTAACAGCAATTTTAAAAATACCCTCTATATCCATGGCAATGGTGGTATAAGTTTCAGTGTGCAGCAGAAATGTGCAGAAAGACACACACCATACTGTTGACATGGTTATCTCAAGAACATGGAATGGTGGAGGCACTATGAGGCCCATGATGAACATGTTCTTTATATATCTTTGCATTTCTTCACTTTTTCAAACTTGTATTACAGTCATAATCGGAAAAAATCAAGTATACAATCTTTAAAGACAAAACATTGTTACTACTATAATTAAATTTACTAAGTATGTGAATCTGGATTTGGTGAAGATAACAATTACAACAAAAATTATGAAAATAAAGGATTCAATGTAGGAATTAAGGAGTACATATCACTAACTACACAACTAGAAGAACGGTTACTGATTACTTTAGCAAAGCTACTGAATCAGATACCCTGTCTTCTCCTTAGAAAAATGTCACCTATTTCACTTCTGCTTTGTTTTAACACTAGTCCTTTCAGTCAGAAGCTGGTTGGTCTCAGGTTATGAGATTATAAGTGAAAGATTTTCTAGAACACATTGTGTGATGCTTAATCAGTTCGGCAGCCCAATCTAATTTAGTCCATGGTTATGTCAGCTTGCAATGTATTAATATCCTTTGGATATTTCAAATCAAGATAATAATCACACCATGCTACTATTATAATTCAACTACCTATATTCATATCTATGTCCATCTAACTAACTAGCAACTACACATACATTCCTTATTTCTGTTTATGGTCACAAGACCATAAACTGGTTTTGTATCTACCTTTGTCTGTTCCCTGTTCTACAAGACCTTTGTTCTCAGCAACCACCTCAACCGTTTATGGTTCTTTGCCTGGTGGGTGACCCAGACATTTATTCCAAGGGTATCTGAAGCATCAGCAGTCCTGCTTTTTTTTATTCAATTATTTCACACGCATATTAAGAGGATCCATAGGAAATCACCTGAATCCTGAATGCATATCTATTGCTGCAAAACAAATGACTACAAAATGAAGCAGATTAAAATATCATGTATTTCTTCTCTTATATTTTTTGTAGCTTAGGAATGAGGAAATGATTTAAATGGCTGTTTTGCTTCATAGTCTCTCATAGGATGTGAAAAAATGTTGACTGGAATATATTTATTTCCTCCCTTGTATCTGGTTCTGTACTGATGTGGCATCTAAGGCCTTTGCCCTGGTATATATACCTGATCATTTAAAAAAAATTTTTTTGGATACTTTGAAACAGAGTCTGTATTGGGTGATAATGCAGTGTACCCCCAAGTCCTCATATAATTTTGATGGGGCTGAGTTATTGGTTTGTTATTGGTTTGTTGATTGACAATGTGAGCGCTGTGCCCACCCAGAGGTGGAGCTGACATACAGTGTAAGGGAAGGCAGGTCTTCCTCTTCCTCTTGCACTTCCGCTTTTGTGCTTCCACTCTCTGTCTCTCGCCAGCACGGCTTGCAGCTTGCAGCTTGCAGCCGCCATGAACAGCAGGCCCGCCATGCCACACTATCTTGGAGCCAACTAATGGACTGAAACTCCCAAGAAACTGTAAGAATAAACCTTTCCTTCCCTAACTTTGGGCGTCAGGTATTTCGTCTTGGCAACAAGTAACAAGTAACCAAGACAGAGTCTTATTAACTCACTAAGCTGCCCAGGTAGGACTTGAACTTTCCATCCCTCTGCCTCAGCCTCCTGGAATGCTGGAATTCAGTGCACCCGTCCACCACCACACTTGACTGGAATGTAGTTACTTCAAGGCTTCATACACGAAGGACACATCTCCCAATTCATGTGGTTGTTACTGAGATTCAGCTCCTCGTGAGCTGCTGGCCAGATACTTTCTTCAGTTCCTTGTCAAGTGGGTCTCTCCAGTATGACAGAGGCCATTTTAGTTTGTAACACAATCATGAAGTAATATCCCTTCATGTGAGGAACTGAATCACTTGCTGTATTCTATTGATTAGAATCAAGTCACTAAGTTCAACCAGCGTTCAGAGTGAGTGGATTACCCAAAGACATAAATGTCAAAAGTAGAGGGTTAATAGGGGCCCTTTAGAAGTCTGCTTGCCATGTTGGGCACACTCCTTTTGGCCACCATTGTGTGTCAGCAACCCAATTGTACTAGTCGCTAGAGTCACTCCACTTTTTGCCTGTTAATTTCATAAAATGAGTTGTTCTAAGTGATCAGGTAACATTCTTTACTTCTAGTTTAATATAACACAATTTCACCTCCTCATGGAAGCATTACTCCACTGGAAGCTAAATTCTCCAGACTGTCAAAAAAGTCTAATTGGCAGGGAAGGCAAATTTAGATCAGCATGTTTATTCTAGTAAGAACAAATTAAAATGTTTTCTTATGCAATCAGCCTGTCTTCTGATAGCTATGTGGTCACTCTGTGGGATATTGTTATACCAGGGACGGTTTTGTGGTCTGTTCTCACTGTTGTGATGCTGGGAACTTAGCACTGATACAGCCAGGTCAACCTTGTAACTGGAAGTATGTATTTCTTAGTATTGCCATTCCAACTAGTCATTTTAGAACTTGGGTAACACATTACATATGTGATGAAACAAAGCAGTGATAATATTTCTTGTCCTGTTTTTGACTGGTAGATAATTTTGCTATTTTGTGTCTCCAACAATTTGTGTTAACTCGGTACTAACGTCTAGTAATCCCTAAGACATTTGTCTATTTTCATTTCCTAAAGCACAAACACCTTGATAAATGATACCACATTTTTTGGGAAAAAGCAAAATGGATATTTTACAATATATCTTTTGGCATTATAGCAGTATTTTGCCTCTTCACTTCAGATGCTTAGTGTTTGAAAATTCCTCAGGTCTAGGAACTGGGGAAGAGCCTTGACTGGGTTGAAGTGATTCAGTTCAGGCCTCTATCCTTTGGTACTAAATATTTTGCTTACCCAAATCAAGTAGATTTTACTGAGGGGTGGTTCATCTATAGTCATCCTAAGGATGTAAATATTTGGCCACAAAGATCTTTATAGGTTTATGGTCACACTGTCAGTCCCTGCTGCCCAGCGTGGTAACCATGCCCACTCTGACTCTGGCAATTCGTTGGCAGAAACAGGTGACTAACTACATCACTTGATTTCTGCTACTTCACAACCCCGCTCACCATTGCCCTTGAGGAGTGTACTCCACCCACAGCCTCTCCCACTGTCATTCCTTGCAAGCTGATGATACCATTATTTTAAGGTTGCTTGTTTCACATTCTTCAGTAGATTTCTGAAAGACCTGAAGAAGGGTGGATGAACAGCGAGCAACATAAATCCACTCTAACATTTCCAGTTCCCTAAATCTTTGGATACTATCTTCTTTAGTTCACCTGGGTTATCACAGTCAACCAGATAAATGAGCTGATGTTGGTTAATCATTGGTGTCAACTTGATTGGACTAAAGAATCTCTGGATATCTGGTAAAGTAATGTTTCTGTGTCAGTCTTCATGCTTCTGGAGGAGACTGGCACATGAGACAGTAGACAGACTGAGGAGACACACAATGTGGGCAGGCACTACCAAATCAGCTTGGGGCCAAGACAGAGCAGAAACGCAGAGGAAAGATGAATGCATGCTCATTCATTCATGTTCTGCCTGTCTTCCTCTTTCTCTCCCTTAGCATTTAGAAGTTTGAGTCCAGTTAAAGATCTAGATGCATCGGGAAGTAATGGGGCAGGTCCCACAAAGCCACAAGCTATTTACTAAGGGGAGCTTTATCTAGTCAGACGAGACAGATTCCTACTAAATGGATTTTGCGTGTCCACTGCAATCTAAATATCTCTCTCTCAATTTTTAGGTTCCTACTGTTTCCCTATAAAATGTCCGAGACACACTGTGAGAAACTCTGAGAAGTTACAAATTGTGATTTACTTTTTAATTTAATCACTTGTGTTGTCAAATTTGAGGTTCAAAATTTCAAACCTGTAACTAAAAGTAATAAGTTATCCTTTCAAGATAGTCATACATACTTCAGTTTCATCCTTCAAGATTTTACGTGGAAATACAAAACCCTGACTTCATTATTTACTTGTTTCACTTTTTATACTATAATTAAAATAGCTGATTATCTTCCTTCCCATTCATATATTCTGCAAGTTTTCAGGATAGTTTTTTCTTAAATTTACAATGTTAATAGCTATTAAGTCACTGCTATAGTCTGTATGTTCATATTCACTCAAAATTCATATATTGAAATGTCAATTCCAAGGTATTTAGGAGTTTGGGGGAAATAATTAAATTATGAAGACAAGACTTTATGAATGATATTAATTACTTTATAAAAGTGACTTGGATTTAAAAACAGCCTGGGAAATCTCTTTTTCTCCTTGTACCATGTGAGGACACAATTGGAAGATAGTTCATCTGAAAGGAAGTGGCCCTCACTGAACATTAGCTCTTCTAGTGCCTCAATCTTGCACTCCCCACCCTCCATGTGAGAAGCGCATGTTTATTCTTTGTAAGCCATGCAGTCGATACTATTTTGTTACAGCAGCCTGAGTTGACTAAGATGGTCAACTAAAGGTGCAATATCAAATTCTAGGAAATAATTTAAGAAGCTATTTTACAACCGTGTATCACAGTTTGTATCCACTTTACCTAACCCTGGCAGTGAAGTTATTAATGTTGTGTGTGTATGTGTGTGTGTGTGTGTGTGTGTGTGTGTGTGTGCTGCTGAGGATTGACCCAGGGCTTTCACACTGAGTTAATCTCTAGTCCTAGTTTTGCTTTGTTTTATTTTAAAATTTTGAGACAAGGTCTTGCTATGTTACTTAGTCGTTCAGGCTTGGTTTAAACTTGTAATTCTCCTGCCTCAGCCTACCAGACTGGCTCTGGGATTACGGACTTGCACCATCGTGTCCAGCAAGTTATGAGTTGCTATTAACTCTAGTCACGTTATAGAACCAGTTACAGATTCTCAAGTTTATTATTCTGTTCCCATGGATCCCTTTTAGCACTAAAAGTTGTGTTTCACTAGGGTAACTGAGTCACTATAAAAATTCCAGAAATTAGTTATTTAATGTGCTGTTAAGGCTTGTTTAAATTTGTATGTAGTTGATGGGGCTTTTCAGGAAGGCTATTGTTAAGGGACTGGAGAAGTTGTCCTTCATTACCTTATTCTTGAGCCCTGACACTGAAATGAGTGAAGGACCCTGCAGGATGTTTGCGAAGTTTGTACCGGGGATGCGGTGAGGAAGCTCACCCAGAGTGCCGGGGAGGCACCACAGTGCATGCGGTCACCAAGCTCTCACACCCGCGGGAGAACGGCTTCTGCTGCACTCAGCCTTCAGATTATGGTCATACCCAATCACTGACACACTCCAATCTGAAGCCACTCTATGAAACAATCTCTACATCTAAGTAAGAGCACAGGTTCACCATCCAAAAGGCAAATTCTGCCCGGCGTGGTGGCGCAAGCCTTTAATTGCAGCACTCGGGAGGCTGAGGTAGGTGGAGCGTTGTGAGTTCAAGGCCCGCTTGGGCTACAACGCGAGCGCAAGGTTGGCCTGAGCTACATAGTGCGACCCTGTCCCAAAAAACTGGGGCTGGGAGTTTAGCTCAGTGGCTTAAGCACCTGTCTGACAGGTGTGAGGCTGTGAGTTCAATCCCCAGTGCCGCAAAAACCAACAACAACAACAACAACAACAACAAAAAAGGCAAATTCTGAAGTCCAAAATATTCCCAAATCTTAATCTTTTTGAGTGCCAATATGATGCAAGAAGTGCAAAATTCCACACTGACCTCATGTGAGGTGTTGCAGTCAAAACAAAGGTGTGGTAAAATATTCTATAAAATTACCTTTGGCCTTTGTGTATAAGATGTATATAAAACAAACGAATTCTGTGTTTGGACTTGGGTTCCATACCAAGATATTTTATAATACATATGCAAATATTCCAAAAATCCAAAAACATTCAAAATCTGAGACAATTCTGGTTCCAAGAATTTTGCATGAGGGATATTCAACCTGTAATTGTGGTTGCATCAGGCTGTCAACAGACAATCCGGAGCAATAGTCTCTTCCTGTAACTTTTATGATTCTCCAATGCTGAATTCTAAAATGTGAAATCTGCCCCCTGGAAACACCTTAACATTATTATGTTGAACTCAAGCATTATTTTTCGAGTACTCTATGGCAGACTTTATACTAAAATATGGGAATATACAGAGGAAAAAGTTGCATTTCTTGCTTCAAGATCTCATAGGTTGTAAAGTAACGTGCTAGTTTTCCATCATTGTGACAAAAAGCCAGAGAAAATCAACTTTAAAAGAGAAAATGTTTAACTAGGGTCATGACTTCAGAAGTTTCAGTCCATGGTCACTTGACCTCAGTGCTTTGGGCCTGTTGCAGCCTAGTACATCATAGTGAGACTGTGTGATGGAGGATGCTTATTCACCTCATGACAGTCGGGAAGCACAGATGGTGAAGCAGAGACTAGGGTCCCATTGTCTCCTTCAGGGGCATGACCCACAGTGACTTAACTGTGTGGACTCTGGCTCACATTCCAAACTGCAGAGTACGAAGAAATTCTTGGCAACAGACACTACTCATTAGAAGGCTGTTATACTAGTTTAGAAACCAAGATAAGGTGAGGAAAAATGGGTGTCTGTCATATGAACGAAGTAGAGAAGTCCATTCTAAGGATAAGAAACAGGATGTGAAAATGCCGTGAGTTTTGAATGATGAAAAATTTGGAAGAAATTCAAGTAGATCTGTGTGGCTCAAATGAAGAATTTAAGAAGGTAGTAGGGAAGGTTAAGATGGAAAAGTAGAGAAAGGTAAAATCAGGAGGACACATACAGGACATTTAACTGCTGGTTGTAGCAAATGGAAACGAACAGAGACTTGTTTTGTGAAAATCATCCTTGATAGCAGTATACTGGAAGAAAATTTGAGTGGGCCAAGGCCAGAGGTAGAAAGGCACAATGGAAGCCAACTACTGTTGTCTAGGTGAAAATTACATAAATGTGTAGTAGCTGAAGAGGAGGGGGAGGTTTCTAACGGTGATTCGCATAATTTAATGATTTTAATGATTAACTGGTAGTATCTAGAGGTATGCAAGGCAAATTGATCTGGAGTGTCTTTGCGAGTTCTGGCTTGGCTGATCAGATAAATGGGAAAGGCTGTTAGCCTCACAGGAATTCAAACTAATATGTACCTTGCAAGATCTGAACTAAGGAACAATACCGTGAATCTATTTTGTTACTTTGAAGTAGAGTTATTTTTAAAATTATATAATGTACAAAGTGTTTCTATGTCTCTTGGCACATAAAAAGAATATATGTACTAATGTCAAAATAAGAACTGTATGTGCAAATTTAGCTGCTTCACATGGTCTCTCATATCTGTCAATTGGAAAAGCCTTGTAAAGAGTATGTCATGAATGTCAGAAGGTATGAGCAAAGGTGTAGAAAATTTACAGACTTTAGTCTGAGCATTCACTTTATACAAGTCAGGGCATATTTATTCTTTATTCCATTTCTCTCTCTTTTTCCTCCTTTCCTTCTTCACCCCTCTGCTTCCTCACCTCTTGCCTCTCTCCTGATCTCCCTCTCTGCTTCATTTAAATTACAACTTGTGGGTTCAGTTTATGTATTGGTTTTGTACTTTCCTTGCTGCAGTAACCCATATAGTTCTGTTCATCAGTAAACTTCCTGAACAAATGAAGGGATCATGAAGCAATAAATTAACCCAATGGAAACAACAGCACTATCATAATATGGTAGCAACACTAGATTATGGCCAGTAGACCTGGGCTCTTGTCTCAGTTCTGTCACTCTGGCAGGTGAACTAATTCTCTTCGGGCTTCAATTTCATCATGTGAATGATTGATTACCTCTAAATTTGTACTTTTTAGACATTTCAATACTTAAGCTGGGAGTGTTTTTTGTTGGTGTTCCCATAGTTCCAGGCACCTGGGTGGTCGGGGCAGGAAGATCACATGAACCCATTAGTTCAAGATGAACCTGGGCATTATAATGGGAACCTGTCTCAAAAACAAAACAAAACAAAACCCAAAATTTATTTTCATGAGTGAATTAATATAGTGTCAGTCATGGTTGATTAGTAGTTAAAAGATTAGTTGACTAATTATTAAGGCCATGAAGAAAGTTTAAATTTGGAAGGTGGGATTAAAACATTATCCAGAGACTTAGTAGTACACAAGAACCCCGCCCCACCAAAAAAATTACAAAGTGAGACTTGAAAGAACAATGAAAAATCAGTTGGTTATGGGATGATGCACCAATATCTCAGTAGTATTCAACTATTTTAATATAAAGAAAGTGATTGTAAATACTACAGCAATCAGTTAAAACTAAAACAAAGAACTATAATGTATACTTCAATAATGGATAAATAATACAAATGAAGACCAGAAAGATGGACAAAGGAGTAATGACAACAACAAAATGATGATGCAAATAGCAAACAAACATTATGCACTTGCTCTCAACTATACCAAATTTTATATTGGTTAAGTACATTGATCATACTAATGAAAGATAGAAATGACTAGACTGGATCAAAAGCAAGATCAAAGTATGTGCCTATCTGTAATGAATATTCATTAAAATAAACCTATTCATATCTTGAAAATAAAAAGCTGCCAGGCGAGGTGGCATACACTGGTTATCCCAGCTACATGGGAGACTGATGCAGGTAGGAAAATGGCATCTTAGAGGTCAGCCTGGGCAACTTAGCAAGACCCTGACTCAAAATAAAAAAGGCTAAGAATGTAGCTCAGGGATACAGCTCTTGCCTAGTGTATGACAAGGCTCTGGGTTCAATTTCCAGTGCTGTAAAACAAACAAACAAACAAATAAACATATAAATCAGTGGTAAATTCAAGGATAAGTTTGAAATTTCAACTGTGGAGAAACTCAGCTCTTGGTATCAAAAGGGAAATGTAAGCTTAATCCTGAGCAAGAGCAGTTAGCATCTAGCCTATTTTAGATTTTTCACCAATTATGAGAAGTGCTAGGTTTGATAGTGGAATGTGAGAAATAATTATTTGGAGTTTCACTAATTCTGGAATGTTTCCATTCTTTTAATGCTGAGTGGTGGTAGTGAGTATAGAGTAGTTATTCATTTGGATTAGGTTATTTTTCTTTAGGTTTTCATCTCAAATATAGTCTTCAGAACCAGCCATTCTATGGCTGAACTTCTCTCCGTGGTAAGGTTTGAATGTTTTTGTCCCTTGTGTGATTCTTGTTGAAACTGAGTCCTCCCTGCAGTACTTTGAAGAGGTGGAGTTTTCAGGAGTATACTGAGCCCTGAGGGCAGAGCTCTCACAAATGGGATGAGATGCTTTTATAAAAGAGTTCAACAGAGGGAGTTCACCACTTTTTGCCCTTCTGTGTCCTGTCCTGCCTCGTGAGGGCACAGCCTTGGCTCCATGCAGCAACAGGTGTCACCTTGGAAGGGGAGACTGGGCACATGACAGCCAGTGCCTTAATCTTGGGCTTCCTAGCCTCAGGAACTGTGACAAGTCTATCTTCATCATTTATAAATTATGCAGTCTGAACAATTATAAATTACAGCAGTTTCGATAGACTGTAGCACTAGGCTTCAGATCATGTCCTATAAGCCTGGCTATAGCATACCGACCTGCTTTTGGAGGTCATCAGGACCTTAATGACCTCTGTTTGCCAAACCACAGGAAGGGAAAGGAAAGCAGTCAGAGGAAGAGTAGTGCCTTACCGGTCCCAATAGAGACCTACTGATTTGCATAGAGGTACATGTATCCTGGCCCTAACTGTACAAAAACACCAAAAAGAAGACAAATCACCAGTGTGGATTTTGACTACATAAAGTATTCCAGACTTTCCTGTATGATGGTCTGACTATTTATCATATGACAAGCTCCACAAGGCTAATGCTGGAGAGTATAATGAATCATTTCCAGTAACTTTATGTAAAACCCCTGTTTCACAACTTAGTACTGAATGCATTCTTCTAAAAGATCCACTGAGAAATAAGAAATTCGTACATATGCCTCAACCTGTTACCATGGGATCTTACCCCTTGATCTTTTTAAGAGAACCTTTTCTAATTTCCATACCTGAGAGACATATTAATGAATACATGACGGATTAGAAACATTTCTTATTGAATTTATGCACTTCCTGAAAAATTAGCTAGGTTAAAATTTTAGATGCTATTGAATTTGTGACATTCTGGAGACTTTAAAGCTGAAGCAGATTTTCAGGTTTGTGGTCTGTGTCCAGATTTTTTTATCTTTCATTTTGATTTAAAACACAGGACAATTTAAAACCAGACAAATGTATTCAGATGTTCTCAAATATTTAAGCCAATTTCTGGTTTAGTGTTTGATGAAATGACAAAGATATTTAGGCCTGCTCTACTTGCTTCCTGTTCTTGTTTACAGACAGGAACTATACTAAGAAAATTCTGGGGGCCATACAGCCTGAATTCCTACTTTGTGCAGCATCTTCTTTTTCTTCTTGTATATGTTCCATGAAGGGAACGGGAGGAGGGAAGTTCCTTGTTTGCTCTCCATTCTACTACATTAGGTGGCAGTAATTCCCAGAAACTTCATTTGTTTGTTTGTTTTTCAATCCTGGAGACTGAACCCGTGGCCTTCACGCTGACCTACATCTCCTACACAGGACCTCACTAACGCACTAAGTTGCCCAGGTTGGGCTTAAATCTGTGATCCTCCTACAGATCCTCCCAGAGCTCAAGTTGATCCTAGCACATCACTGGTTTGGGAAAGGTAATAAATGAAATTGGCACCTAGCAAACAGAAGAGCAAGCAGTAAGGCAAGGACAATGCCAAGGAAATTGTAGCCCACTTACAAATACATATAGCCTGGTTTCTGATCGTTACAGCTTTGCCCTCCTTACACAGGCAACTTTTTATTTTTGCTAGTAACAGCACTAAGCATCTTTTTAAAAATAATGACTGGAAACATCTGCCGAACTGAAGTTAACAAAAGCAGTGATTAACCCAGCTACTAAAATAATTTTACGTTGCTTTCACAGAAAGTAATATCTCTTTAGCTTAAAAAAGGCAATAACCTTGCTCTATTCAACACTAGTAGGAACACTTCTGATATATTTTGACTGCTTTGAGCATTGTGTTCACACACAGGTACACACAAACATACAACACATAACTAACACCTTCAGCATTTACTGTATTCTCAGAACCACTGTAAGAAGGAGGATAACTTCCATGAGGGCAAGAAACTTTGTTTTGGTCATTGGTGTTTCTCATCCAGCTAGAAAACTGACTTCCTGGTAGGAGCCCAATACATGTTTGTGAAACAAATAAATGCTTACACGTAATAACGGAACTGAGGAAAAAAGGTTTAAAAATCTTCATGGTCAAGCAGCTAAGGGATGGAGGCAGAATTTAAACATGAAAGTCTTCTTTAACAGTTTCTCTTCAAAATTAAAATAATTAAGGCAGCAAGCAATTATCCTGTGACTTATTCACATTTTATCCAGGAGTAATACACTGAGGGGGAAAGAAAAGAAATCAAGTAATCCTATCAAATCTCCTTGTCAACTGAAATTTGACTTTTATTTATTTATTTATTTTGAGATACAGTCTTCCTATGTAGTCCAGTCAGGCCTCAAATTCATTATGTAGTCTAGTCTGGCCTTGAACTCATGGTCTTCCTAAGTCAACCTTTAGAATGTTGGGGTCACACGCATGTGCCACCATGCCTGGATGTGCCTGTTAACTGCAATTTAAGGTATGAAGTATAGCAACATTACCAAAAAGAAGAGCACTGATGTACTTAGGAGTTCTACAAGGGTGCTACTAGCCAGGGGTTGCCCAGAAGGCACATAAAACCCTGTACAAATATTTTCTGGGATGGAGAATTGGGATAAATAATTTCATTAAATGACAATGGACTCAAAATTAGTAAGTACATGTGCTATTTAGAGACACACTGATGAAAATTTAAAATAAGGGCAGGGAAGTGGTGCTTAAGAAGAGTGTTTATTTTTTGATCAAAGCTCATGAAAATTTTTCATAATGTACACTCATCGTTTTTATTTGTTCAATTTCAGAGGACCGAGTTCTTTGTTTTTCCTTGTCAAATATGTCCATCCTTTCTGGCTAATTTCTTGTTTCATATTAGTACAGTCAGCACAATTGGGGCTGGGAGACCACTGCCACTCCCTCCACCTGAATTTGGGCAATGCCCTAAAGCTAAACTTGTTTCCCATTGTCCTGAAATAAGCAAAAATACAAATAAGGAAGACCCAGGAAAACTCTAAAGCTCCAGGCTGGAGAACATACAAGTTAGATATGGCCTTCTATTTCAGTAATCTTCTCCTCACTGGAACTTCATTAACGGTTCGTACAAAGGGGCCACACGTCTTAGTACATCAGAATGAATTCCAGGAGAGTCATGCATGCTGGATGCCCATGCAGTGACTCAGCACCATGTCAATCATTTCTGGCAATCATATCCAGAGAGACCCAATGAAAGTCACCTGGGGGTGGGGTGCACATCTTTTAAAATCCAAAAACCTGATTTATCTTCATTCTTCCTATTGCCCTGTCAGCCTGGCACCACTTTTCCCATGTGTGCTACCTTTTTGATTCTGCTGGCACAACCCTGAGCACATCTTCCCTTTAGCTTCAATAAAGGTAGTTGCTTTTTCTTTTATCATTTGTCATATACTTTCAATTCTTTGCTCATTGTACACAAGGATCTGGAATACATCTTTTGGACCCGTCATACACAGTATAATTCTCACAAGGAAAAGGTAGTGATACTGTTAATATTTACAATATCATGGCTCTTCAAAAAATGTTTGTATGGAAACAACATGGATCTTCTAACCCATAGAAAAAATTTTGAGTCCATTAATGCCATCTGTTTAATGCTAGCTACATCATCACTGAGTGTTGCATTATCCGCCATCTGCAATGAATATGGATATCTAAGGATTCTCTCAAACATTAACACTATGCTTTGCTATTGATGACCACAGGTACAAGTCTTTCATGGGAATGCAAAATATATCAACAATAACATATTTCAGGGTCATGTTAAACTTACTGTGTAGAATTTATGCCATTAATAGAGAAGAATACATAGTCTCGCCATGTGTTTTCTTGAACTCATATGATCATAATTACTACATACCTACCATATAAGCTCTTTCAATGTTGATCACTTCTCTGTGTTCCACTAACATTACCAGTAAGTAATAGTTAAGGGGCTCATGTGTTGAGCTGTAAGAGAGAGATCATTTGTGCAAGTATTTGTCCAGTTCTGTTTACCACTGATCTGGAGAGTGTGACATTACCACATTTATTGAAAGCAACGGGTGACATTAATTGGAATGCCACTCTAATATGGTGATGCAATGATTGAAAAATCCTTGGACTAGGATCTTGGAAGACCAGCTGACACGTGGTGTGAAACCTGTGGAAGGGACAGAGTAACTTCCCCCGATGTCAGCATTACTGGAGTGTACAAAGGATAAATGATGTCTATTACTGACCTAGCAGATTTGGGCATGGTAAGGCTGGCTGGGGAAACAGGCATGACCTGTTAATTACAAGATCCCAAAACACATGTGCAGAAGAGTTGCCAAAGACCTGCATGTGGACTTCTCATGAGAACTTGAGCAGGTACTCAATGGAATAGCCTAGACCTGACACCAGTCTATGGTGTGGGATCCTAACACTGGATCTCAAGACCTGTATGTAGATGTTCTCACAGGTTTCTTCAATATTTGGAAAACATGAAAAGGCACAGATGACAAGAAGAGCTTGCTGTTGTGACTTTTCTCACCATAACCTGCCCTGCTTTCTCCAGGGTATACCTTTATCTTGTTTTGTCCTCTTCAACTTAGCCCAAGATTGCTCTGCAGTTGCCCCCTCACTCTTCACTTGCACTTTTTCAGATATGTTTGCCAATGATTTTTCCTTGTTTTGTTCAATTCTTTGTTCAAGACAAGAAGGAACTGGACTCTAACTCCACAGGTGAAGCAAGCAACACAAAACCTGATAACATTTATTTGGTGAGCCACTTTAGAAGGAACTACCCAATAACATTACATGTAGCCAACCAAGCGAATCAAAAGAAAGACAATTCCAATAAAATTTGCACCTCCGTTACTCTGAGATACTAAAAACACAAGTAACACCATAGTCAGAGCATAGACAGATGAGAACTGACATGTAAGACCAAACAAGAAGATTAAGCTGTATGATTGGTGATAGACTTCCAGAAACCCAGAGTCCTGGATTTATGCAGTGTGTGTCATGTGTGAAAACAACATTAATCTGTGTGTAAATGACATCTTGTGAGATTTCATGACAAAACTATCATGCCAGCCATTGCTTTATAGATGTCTGAAAATAAGGCTGTCTTCCTTGATCTAGAGCCTGGTCCTTGAACCATGAAATGACATCAAAGATTCAAATGCCATCACAGAGCCCTGGGGGTCATCTGATCAACCCTGTATACAATACATAGAATCAGAGTGTCCCAAAGAGGAGATAAAGGAACTATGACACATACGGCATCCTAACTGTAGAACACTGCTGACTTCAGTCATCTCAAACACCAGAGGAAGACAGAAAAATTTGAGGGATTTCTGGTGGTGGATTTGGTCATGGCCAGGAACAGCATGGTAAGACTAGTAGCTTTTCTGTGTCTCAGTCATCAGAGAAACACAGAAAACTCTGATGTTGGTGCTCCTGGTGCTTATGATTCACGCAGTGACAGACTAAGCTTAGAGTGCCCGATCTGAGAGATAACTTCAGTGAGTCCCAGATACCCGAGGAGGATTTGCATAATTTCAGTGAAGGGTTTTAGAAACACAGAGTCCTCAGAGGAGCAGGTTCTGAGTTAGAGGTCCTGCTTAGCTGTATTTGAGGATGGATTATTTCATGAAGTTAGAATCTTTGAGGCATAGCTTGGTGGAGAATGCCATATAAACTCTATAACTCTCTGGGAGATTAGAGGCTCCTTTTGCTATAGGAGACAATCACGTGGAGTTTACTTATGGAGATTTCATTTATTTTACTGGGTGAAGATAGGACCTGAGGAATTTCCCTCTGTGTCATTGATCTTTCTGGGTTATTTGTCTTCATTGCCCATATCCTTGAAATTGTTAGAATTTAATAACTAATATGAACTTCTATTTGGTTAAGTCTGATTTGGCAATATAATTTATATAGTTCATGATGAATGAGGCTAGTGGTGGAGGTATGAACCATTTATATGGTGACCTGTTGGTGTCTTCCTCTTTTCCCTAACTTTGAAGTTGACAGATACTGGAGCAATCATTTTGATCTCTTCTTGCAGAGGAGGGAAAATGGAGAGATTGAAGGGAAGGTGGAGATAAGCTGCCTGGTTGTAAATTTTGGTATTCCCAAAGGAACATACTATTTTCTATTTACATCTATAGCTGGCAAATAAATTCAGAAATACCTATCTATGTTAAATGCAGCAACAAAACACTCAAAATTCAAGGCATGCTTCAGTATACCAAAGTAAGTTAGATGTTTCTTCTACTCCAGCCCTTCCTCCACAAAAGAGAGTTATCACAATATTCAGTATTTTTGTATTTGATTTTACAAATTTCCAGGGCATGTTTTCCAAACACATGTTTTGATTTCTCTAAAATTTAACCAGGACTCCACATAGATTTATGTGACTTCACAGAAGTCATGGTGATCAACTTTGGACAATGGTGAAAAATCTTACGGTAACAGAGTACTGTCTTAGCCACTTTCTCATTCCTGGGACAAAATACCTTATATGTGAAACTTAAAGGAAGACAGATTTATGTTGTTTTACCATTTGTAGTAATTTCAGTCCTTATATGGTCAACTGGCTCCAAAGAAGGACTACATGGCAGTGGGACATGGCAAAGGAGATATCATTTGGAGGGAAAAGAGAAGGAAGGTAGGATAAACTGTTCTAGAACTCATACCCTGTGGATCACTTCTTCTGAGCAGATCCCCATCTCCTAAGGGCTTATGTTAGCTACTTTTCTCATTTCTGAGACAAAGTACCCAACACCCATAGTTAAAGGAGGAAAAACTTATTGAAGGTCACAGTTTTTGGAGATTTCAGTTTGTAGCTGTCTGGCTTCAAGGCAGAGTGGCATGACAGAGGAGAAACACTTCATGGTGGGCAGAAGGCAGCAGGAACAGCAAGCAGCAAATGCAGGCAGCAGCCCTCTTGCTGCCTCTTATATTCTGTCAAGTGTAACTCCTTCCATTGTACACGCTCAGAGCTATGTCAAACCAATCTGTGGACTAATTTAGTAATCATAACCATTAATTCTAGCATCACACACCCTAGATTCATCCACCTCAGAAAAGTCCTATCTATGGTCAAACGAAGCTTTGGGAGGGATATCTAGACACAAGCCCTAACACAGCAAATGAGCTATCAGCTCCCATAATCAAATAATCTTCCAAAGCCCCATCTATAAGTGCATGAGGTTTTGGGGGACATCTAGATACAAACCATTACAGGAATATTTTTGGATCCTAGAAAAACTAATTAATTAGGCTTAACTGATATGCACTACCCATTTCAGAGAAGTAGCAAGAACTATAGTTATTAACCATTATAACTCAGTGATGTTAACAGTAAAGCTAAGTATTATTTATTGAAAATTTATCATATGGCAGGTAATAGTCCAAGAACTTTATGTAAAAGATTTCATTTTATTCTTCTAGTAACAGTTGAGCTAGATATTGTTATCCCTACTTTCCAACTGAAGAAGTTGAGGTACAAGGAGATTAAATAATTCTCTGATTAGTACATAGATAGTGATTACTGTAAGTATAATAGCTTGTACTGATTTCAATTTAGAACAAAACCAAAATCAGAATAGATGTGGTACTCCAGATACAATAGCTACATAATTATAGATATTCTTCTCTAGACATTTGCTTCTAGTCTCTATACTTAAAGTCTAGATCCAAAGATGCAGAAAGGCTGAAAAAATGAACTCAGGCCATTTTCTATAGTTGCTCATTTTGGAGAATATGAAACTAATTATAAAAGAGAATACTGTCCCAAACTTTATGCAATAAGAAACAAAATTAAAGAGGCGTTAAGAGCATACAAGTGAAAAGTTAGGAATTTCTAAATGACATATCCTATAACAAGCCCACTATGCATATGTATCAGTCAGTATTCACCAGAGAAACAGATTTAATGCAAATTATGCAAGTATATAAGGCTTTTCAAGATATGCTTACAGAGGCCACCTGCAGAGTTGGGGTGGAAGACTAAAAGGGCTGCCTGAGAGCTGGAGATCCGAAGGATCCAATCAAAATCAAAGGCCTGGAGTTCACTGCCGTGTCCTGTAGAAATCCATGTCAGGAGGCTGAAGGGGCTGCAGTGGAAAGCTAAAGTCTGTGCTGGAAGCCAGAAGACCACATCCAAGACTGGAACTTCTCAGAAGAAACAGAAGTGAGTCTTCCTTCTTTGTTTCCCTTTTCATCCCACTCAAGCAATAAACCTTTTGGTTGGTGCCACTCACACACAGCGTGGGTCTACTGGCTTCAGTAAATCCCTTCAGCCACTCCCCAAACTACACCAATCCAGCTACTTTCTTGCTCAGATTGACACAATTAATTAATGATCACAGCATCCTAGTAAAAACTCCCCTTAAATGTAACGTGTGCCTTTATATTTTTTGTAACCCATATATTATGCATTTACTTGTGTAAATATACATTTTATAAACTTATATGTTGGCACTTAATTTAAATTCATTTCTACACTCATCTACATTTACTTAAGCTCACACATTTATATAATTTTACAACATTTTCTAGTTTTATCACTTTAAATAATGTGTCTGCATTCAAAAGCAAAGGGAGTCTCCCACCTTTGCATTATAATTTAAATGTTGCTCTAGAAACAGGCAATTACTTATAAACTAGACCTACCTTTGTCATTTATTGATGAAAAAACACTGATAGGAGTCCCTTCTTTTGTAAATTTAAGATAAGCTGTCCTCCCAAAGACATCAAGATAAGGGGAATCAATGTACACTGTCATTTGGACAAGCCATCCTCTCCTGTTAGTTTACACATTTGCTCAAGGAGAGGAAACTATCAGATACTTTTCCTGATAATGACGAACAAGAGAGGGAGTCTTGGGTTGGTATCTCAGGACAGCCTGTCAAGGCTCCATAGAAAACACAATCACCTCTTTCTAATGAACGCCACCACCTTACAGGGGGAGCCATGATGACAGCTGATATGTCTCTTGCAGAATAAAGTCCTTGTTAATGACCTAATTCGCAGCCCCGTCAACAAGAATTACACGTGATTTCTCAGTCCTCTGAAAACTAAGAACCACTTTCATATGTGTGTTTTCAGGCTCTTCTGATCTGAAATGACAAGCCTCTATAGGGTAGGAACACAAAGGACAATTCACCTACTCCCAGATGGTTTAAAATGGAGAAAGGGTAGGCTCCCATTATGAAATTAACATGGATTCCCTGGGATTCAATACTACTATGATATCCATGCCAGTTGTGTATATCGTATCTCTGTGGACCAAGATAGTCTCATGCAGTTTTTTTTATCCTGAGGCCCTCTGGGGTGAATTAGTATACAACTAAGGGTTTAATATCTTGGAATCTGACATAAGGCCAAAGAAACTCATGCCGAAGACAGCTGCAGTAGCACGTTGAGGTTATTTTTTTCCTGCAGTTTTCCCATTCTCACTTGCATTAATTCAGTTCAAGGGAAAAATATAATAATAAGAAAGCCTAGAGTAAATTTTTAGTGTCTTTTGGGCAATCATAATGAAAATTGATTAGTTTGTTGTTGGGGAGGTAAGTTTGGTACTTTGACAAGTCTCAAGAAAGATGGGTCTTATTCCAAAATTCAGTCCTTTAACGCTACATACTTACTAAAAGGTAAAAGTCATCCTGAGAAAGAACCTCTCTAATTTCTCTTTAGATTATTAATATAAGTTGATTATGGTTTCTTGAACCTGAATTTAACTTTTGATAGTACAAAGGAAGACAACAGCTCTTTCTAAATTACTCATCATGTTGTTTAACAAGAGCAAGCCCCATACAATGTGATGACTCCCGAAACTCCATTAGTCTATTGTGAAATATATAATTATAGACAATTATGAAAATAAGAAATCTTTATTACACATATGTATTTGACAGCCTGCAATTAGTTTAGTCTTTCTAATTAACATATGTTTTACTTAATGGTGAGTGATTATGGATTATCATTTAATTATGGATAATTTCATATACTCATCTGTCTTTTTTTTTAATCATGGGAATAAAAGTAAGCATATATCAAGAGCAAGAAAAATGTGCTTTTGTGTTTTGTTTTTGACCAGTAGCAAGAACATTATTATAAAATAAGTAGTAATAAAAAATCTTTCCTTTGAGGAAATTGCTGAATATTTTTACCATATATATCTTGCTATGATGGTTATGAATGATTTTGTTCTCTTATATGAGTTATTCATGAGTAATTTTTCCCATAAAAAGAATCAATGGTATGGAGAACCATAGAAGCTGCTGTGAGTTACATTAATTGAATACCAATTTTTCCTGAGTAGTCATTCTAAATACTTGGGATTTCATCAATCTACCTAATTAGAAAATATATTTGGATAATTAGGTTGCAGAACCAACTTTACTTTTTAATGTAATGATACGTGACCATCGTTGAATAGTTTCTTTTTTGTTTTCATGTGATGTTTGATGAACTCACAAAAGCTATGCTTGCTGGTTTTGCTGGATACCTCTTACATATATTTCTGTGTTTAGAAAAAGTTTCTATAAATAGAAAATACACAAAGCATACAGAGTCATCCTTTTCTCTAGATACCAGATGCAACAGCCACCACCACTGCCAGTCCTTTAAAATGCTCTTCACTGTTATTCTCTTAACAATAATGAATGAGATTAATGAAACAACATTTCTAAAATAAGAACATATTGTATGGAGTGTGTCACCAAACAAAAGATATTTAGTAATTCTTGTGGCATGTATTCTGATATTTATAGTTCAGTTTGCATTTTTACAGAACACATTTATTTTTAAAGAAAACAAAGCCACCTTACCAAATATAAGTAGAGAGATAGTCATTCACTTTGAGCTGCATAGTTGTTTATCGAAAGTAACTAATAACCTAAAGCGACTTAAAAGGAAAAGCAGAGGAGCATGGTGGTGTACACCTATAATCTCAACAGTCTTGGAGGATTGCAAGTTTCAGCCCCTCCTGGGCAACTTAGTGAGGACCTGACTCAAAATAAAAACTAAAAAGGGCTTGGGACGCAGCTCGATGTGAATTCTCTGGGTTCAATCTCCAGTGCCCCAGAGGGAAAGGTGTGGGTTAAATGATATCTTGTGGCAGTAAGAAATGTTAGGTATTGAAATATGAGGGGCCCCATAGAAAATAGCTTTGTTACTTTGTTATATGCTTTGATAAAACCTAAACTAGCATGTTGAGTGAGTGGTATATCACTGTCATTATTGAATAACTTATTATGGTAGGCAGAACAAAAGGCCCTAAAGTCTTCCATATCCACAGGTTACACATATACAAATTCAGCCACCAATGGATTGAAAATATTTTTTAAAACTTGTCTCTACTAAGCCTTTTCTTGTCATTATTACCTAAACAACATGGTCTAACAATTATTTACATAGCTCCTAACGTTGAGCTAGGTATTATAAGTAGCATAGAGATTTATTTGAAGCATGCAGGAGGATAGACTAGATTGTATGAAGGTACTTCACCATTTTGTACAAGGGACTTGAACATTTTTAAATTTTGGTGTCCATAAAGGGTCCTGGAGCCAATTTCTTGCAGATGTAAAGGGACAACTCCATTATACTAACTTAAGGAGACTTTGCAGATATGACTAAAATCTTGAAATGAGGACATTATCCTGGATTATGAGGGTTGGTCCAGTGAAATTGCAAGGGTTCTTCTCTGTGGAAGAGTCAGGAAGAAAAAAGTCAGAGAGGGTGTGACTACAGAAGAACGTTCAGTGAGATAAAGTCAGTAACTTTGAGAAGGGTAGGAACCAAAGTGTGTCAGTGGTCTGTGCACACTGGAAATAAAAGCACAGCGATTCACCCTAGTGTCTCCAGTTCTTAGTTTTGGCCTAATGAGATCTGTGCTAGAGTTCCTCCTCCTCCTCCTCCTCCTCCTCCTCCTCCTCCTCCTCCTGCTTCTCCTCCTCCTCCTTCTTTTTCTTTTGTATGCTAGGCTTTTAACTTGCATAAATTTTTCTCCTTGGTAAGATAAAACCATCCGATGAAATCCCAAGGATCTTTATAAATAGAAGATGCAAGCCAATAATAAATAATAAATTAGTATCTTAAATCTCCATGATTGTAGCAATGTATTACAGCAGCAATACAAACCTAAAACACTTACTAACCACAACTCCTGTAGCATGACAATTACTACTAGTGATAACAGAACAGCTGATATTTACTAACTTCTTATCACGTGACTCCTGCATGACTTTTCAGACAGTTATCTAATTTCAATCTTACAACACATGCATGAGATTGGTAGTATTGTTTGCTCCATTTTGGAGATGTGAAAATTGAGGCTTAGGCTGAACTGCAAATAAGCAGATCATGCTCTAACATTCCAGAAGTCAGACTTTGTCACTTCCCTTGAGCCCCTTTCCACGTCCTTCCTGTCTGGTGAAAGAGTTAAACCGAATTTTCTTATGCTTCATTTCTGATTGAGTTTAATATCTGTTGAAGTTTGGTAAAATATGATGGATGTAACTTAATCATTTTATAAGTAAGCATCTTACAGTACTTCAAGATTACAATTGATTAAATTATAGGAGAAAAATCTCAGGACTGGGTTGACTCTAGGATATAGCTGAACCTTCACATGCTTCAAAGAACTCATCCTTTTTCTTGTCCCAATTGAATGAAACAAGATGTGTCATTTAAATTTTTTATTGTTTGCATTTCCATCAGGTATGCAAGGCCGATCTTATTTTATTAAGGCAAACAATTATTCTTTTTATTCTCTTTTTCACTCTTTTTTTCTCACTTTCAAGGCCTTATTAGTTTAAAGGATATAATATGTCAAATAATTTATTTATCTGAGAATAATAAAGACATTAATTTTACAATATCTTAGAAAGTCAGCATTTCTAGTGAATTTACACAGAATTTTTCTTTTACCTAATGCTCTGTGTATTTTTCATACAATCTACATTTTCAATCATTTCAGAGTTTGTCATTTTGTCTTCTGAATCTGATTAATCAAGTCTACATGCTTTTCCTACATAAGATGTATTTTCTTTTGGTTTATATTGTGCACAACAGTGAACTGAACTTACTTTTCTTGGGCGCATTTCTCATTTTCTCTATACCTTTTAATATGTTGATCTCATTCAGTTCTTGTTTTCATTTAGGTAATATCTGATGAAGACAGCTGTGCTGTATAAATTTTACACAAGGTATTTTTTAATACATTTTAATAATTGCTGCTTGCTGCACAAGGCAGGTTTTTGTTTTTGTTTCTGTATTTTTTTTTTTTAATATACTGGGGATTGAACTCAGTGCCTTTGCACTGCACCACATCTTCAGCCCTTTCAGTTTTTATTTCAGACAGGGTCTTCCTAAACCAATAAATCGATCAGGCTGGGCTTGCATTTGCAATCCCCCCGCCTCAGCATCCGAGTGTGGGGCTCTGTACCTGGCTACAAGGCAGGGTTCTGAAGCTTATCCATCTTCACTAAATTTTTCTCCTCAGATTAAAGAGGATTTCAAATTACTAAAACTCATGGAAAGAGACAATAAACTAAACAACAAAACAATCAAATACCAATATTATCTCCTGGAGTACAGAGAAATGATAATAATTATATACCATATAATTAGACCACATAATTATATACAATATAATTATTGTTATCACTACTATAAATATGGGGAAACCACAAAACCTACATTTTTTTTATTGCTGGTTTTGTCTCCAAGTTGAAAGCTACAAAGAGATATTAAGAAGTTTTACGTGATTTCTCAACCAGCATCCTACCACCACTTACAAAGTAGAAAGCCAAGTAAAACAAAAGGCAGACTTACCTGTGTCTGGTGTATTGGTTTGGAATTTCTTTGTGGAACCTCCAGTCTGTTGACTAATTTAGTCATCCTCACAATGTGATCCCATGCCTGCAATATCAACATCACCTCAGAACTTGTTAAAGATGCTCAGACCTCCGGCTCTACCTCACACTTCATGAAATTCTGGAGTCGTGGGGAGAAGACCCAGGAAACGGTCTCTTAAGAATCCCCACAGATGACCCTGATACGTACTCAAGTTTGCGAACCAGCGGCTTCCATCACAGGAGGAACAGGTGGAGTCCCTTGGCAGGGACTGGGATCTCCTTTAAGAAATTGTCATGTGCTTCCTTTCTTGTGGACTGTACCCCAACTGTAACCCTACTTTCCTTTATTCTCCAGAGACATGGTGGCCTCGCAAGACAGAGAAACAGCCTGAAAGAAACGCAAGGAACAAAACAAGAAAAAAAAAATTAAGATACTAATTAGACAGAACTGATAGGCAAAGTCTCTTCTATGCCTTTTCACATTGAGGACTCTACTCTCCAAAATACTTGGTCCAAAAGGTCCCCAAAGCAGGAGCAGTTGGAGGTGTGGTATGGTCAAGTGGCCATTTATGGACAAGTGCTAAACATTAAAGAAATAAATTGGAAAACGCTTCCAATTAACTCAGGTTTTTTTGTCTCCTGACAAAACGGTCAGCTTTGAGTGAACAGCAAAGCAGGACGCGATCACACTCGTGGGTGGTAATTTGGCTTTCGGGCACTTTTGTGACTCTCCTTGTAGACTGTATCATGCAACCACAGTGCACTCACTAAACCCAGAGGCCAGATGCTTCACGGCTGTGGTGACTAAAACTTTGAAACTGAATAATGGATGGCGTGATGTTATTTGTTGGAAATGAGTTCTTTATTTTATTAACCTATTCAAATACTTTCATTCTGTTCCTTAAGAAGTTCTCTGGTTTGGAAAATTGCAATTTGGTGGCAGTTCAAATATTTAAAATGAAACGTTACATTCAATGCATATGATAAATTCCACACTTCAAATTTAAATTGAGGCAAACAACTTTCATTAATCGAAAATTTGTTTCTCGCCAGCACTACTAAGTAAATATTAAATATCTATTTTCAAATACCAGTGAAAGGGTAGTCAATTTTGAACTTTCCAGAGATGTCTATATATTTTCATTTGTCCTTGTTCAAGCTTCTTGTTCTCCTTTAAAATGAGAGGAAAAAATGAGCGTTGAGCAGCCTCTCTGGTGTAGCCTCCACCTATCACCAATGATGAAAGATGTGAGTCCCGGCTCCATAGCTGAATAGTTCTGTAGATGCCATCCGCAAATTTCCAAGGACTAGAAGAAGCTGAGAGACTTTACAGTTTAGTGTAATGCAGTAACTGCCCACTCGATCTTGCTTATCCTACTTCTTTCTCTTCTAATCTGCCCTACTAGTAGATAGGTCTTTCGAAAACTTTCAAAACCTTGACTTTTGTCTAAGCTTTAACAGTTTCCCTTACCTGTAGACTAAGCCATTTCGACTTCATCTCTTATTACAGTGTCTCATGGAGGCTTTCTATTTATTCAAATTCACTTTGAAAAATGAATCTGCAGCTTTCTATGTTTGCATAGACTCTTTTAGCTCTCTTTTATTTGTTTATTTATTTATTTACTTTTCTGTGAACATGCTGGAGAAGAATAGACAAGTGTAAATATTCTACTTTGGCTAACCAGGTTGACTTAACTATTATGGGTGAGATGTAAAATGTCTCCCACTGTGATTGGTCACAGGGATGTTAAACTCATCAGTGGATGAATCCATGGATGAGTTCATAACTGTGCTCTCCAAAGATGTGGCCTCCTGGAAGGTGGTGGCTCACTGCAGGCAAGACCTGCAAGGTTGTCCTCTTGTCCTCAGCCTCCTCCCCTCTTTCTGGCTCCCCTCTTTCTGGCTCCCCTCTTTCTTGCTCAGGGGTTGTCAAGGGTTAGGCAGCTTTCCACTGTCACGCTTCTTCTGCCATGCTATTTCCGCCTTGGAGCCAATTGACCGTGAAACTAAAACCTCTGAACCACCAGCAATTAAACCTGTCTTCCTCTACACTGATGATGTCAGATGTTTTGCTGCAGCAGTGGAAAAACTGACTATTGTGTTAGCTTTCTCAGGGCAGTTCGACTCTTCCATCATGGATAAGCCATGGAATCTGCAGCTACTAATGTAGAGATGCTAGCTAATGCCTCCTAATTGTTATGCTTCCTCCTCTGGATCATAATGAAAAGGGACTTCTAAACAAAATATCACAAGTTATCCTTTTTTTAAGATAATTTAAATGTGCTATGTTTAAAAGAGAATGTGAGGTAAAGTTCCAAACCTGTAACAAAGAAAAAGTGAATTCACATTCTTTGAAAAACATAATCTTGCTGCCAGATATTCCTTCAGAGGTGATTAAAAGGCAAACAGACCTTTTTAAGAAACTCACTGGCTGTGCCGTGTAGCCCATAACAAAGACAAAACTAGGGAGATATTGGTTCAAAAGGGATACATTAAAGTAATGAAATCTTAAATATGGAGGAGAGTGCTGTGGTGGTTAAGATGTTTAAAAATTCAACTCTGTGCTGGTAAATATCGCCTGCTATAAGTATATGATTTAAGAATATAGACTAAGATTTAATAAATATACACACCTGGGCTGGGGATTTGGCTCAGCAGCAGAAGTACTTGCCTGGCAAGTGCGAAGTCATGAGTTTGATCCCTGGTACCAAAAATAAATAAGTAAATAAATATACGTGACCATGCAATCTCTGCCACAGTCAAGATGTCCAACATTTTGGTCACCACAAAAATCTTCTCATCTACCTTTGAGGTAAATCTCACCGCACTGCAGGTCCTGAGTAGCAGCTATTCTGCTTTTTTATCAATGTAGGTTAATTTTCTATGGTCAAAAACTTCATATAAATGGAGTAATGCAGTATGTGCTTTTTGCATCTGTCTTCTTTTACTCAGTATAAAGATTCTGAGCTTCACTCACGTTCTTGCCTGTATTAATATTCATTCCTTCCTATTATTGAGCCGTACTCATTTGTATAGCTATTGTATATAACAACTCATCTAGTTATTTATTTAGTGAAGGGTATTTGTGTTTTCAACTTGAAGTTATTCAGAATAAAGTTGCTGTAAGTATTTACATGTAAGTCTTTTTGTGAGAATCTATTTAAATGTGTATTAGAATTCAATGTTGTGTGTTATGTGTAAGGTTAGTTTTATAAAATACTATTAAAATGCTTCCCAAAATTATGTGCTATTTCGCATCCTTACCAGCAATGTATGAAAGCTCCCATTGTTCCACATTCTTGGAACCCTCAATATCAACCACATTTAAATTTTAGCTTACAGTTATGTTAATGGTGTCTCCTTGTGGTTTCAATTTGAATTTCCCTGATGACAAATGATATTGGTTACTTTTAATGTTCTTTTTTTATCTTTATTTCATTTTGCATTTCATTATTACATTTTAGATATACAAAATAATAGCATTCATCATAGAGGATTTGTACCTGTAACTGATGTATCTTGCTTCTTTTTTTCCATTTCCCTCCCCTCTTTTCAACCCCTACTCTCCTCTTCATTTACAAAAGGTTTGTTTCCTTTTTTCTTTCTATTCTTTTTTTCTCTTGTCCTTTCTTTCCTCTCCCTTCCTATTCGCTTTCTCACTTGAATATTTGCTTTCTATTTCACAGTATCTGTTATACATTTTGGTCGTTATCTACCGTTTTGGTTTCTCACACCAGAGAAACCATGTGATATTTGAACATGAGTATCTGATTTATTTCACTTAAGAATACAATCTCAAAGTTCATCCATTTAGCTAGAAATTTCTCAAGTTTATCCTTTTAATGACAGAGTAGTACTCCACTGTATATGCAAAGCTTATCAAGAAGATAGGTGACTGCCTCACTAACCTCCGCAGGCTGACAGGCCCCCAGGCGGGGCTGGATGAGTACCTCTTCGAAAGGCTCACCCTTAAGCATGATTAGGAGGCCCCAGAGCCTGGCAGCCTCTGAGGGGCTCCTGCACCAGCTGGCATCAGGGCTTTGGCCTAATCCTCTTGCTCCAGCCACTAGGCAGTTTTTTCACCTCTTTGGATTGCTCTCCAAAATTTTAGACCAAAAGAGAATAAGCCTTTTGCAGGAAAAAAAAAATCCAAAAACCAAAAAACAAACCAAAAAATCCCCTTCTTTATCTATTCTTCCATTGATGGGCAATTGGGCTGTTTCTAAGATTTACCGGTTTGTTACAAATTGTACCAGTATAAACGTGAGTGTGTATATCACTGTGGTATGATGCTTTTAATTCTTTTGAGAAGATACCGAAAAGAGGAGTAGCTGGGTCAACTGGAAACTCTAATTTTAATTTTTTGAGGAACTTCCACTCTGATTTTCATAGTGGTTATTCCAATCTACACTCCCATCAGCAGTGAGGAGGTGTTCCTTTTTCAACACAGCCCCACCAGCCCTGGTTATTGCTTGGTTTCTTGATGATAGCCATTCTTCCTGGAGTGAGATGGAATCTCAGTGTGGTTTCAGTTTGCATCTCTTGAATGACCTATGATGTTGCACATTTTTTCACATATTTATTTTCCATTTCTACTTCTTCATCTAAGAAGTGTGTATTTATTTCAGATGCCTATTTCTTGATTGGATCTTTAAATTTGGGGAGTATGATTTTTTTTGAATTCTTTATCGATATTAGTCCTTTCTCTGAGGAACAACTGGCAAAAATATTTTCCCTCTCTGTGTACTGTCTCCTGTCTCTGTTGATAGCTTTACTTTTGCCAGGCAGAAGCTTTTTAATAAGATGAGATCCCAGTAGTTGATTCCTTGTGATATTCCCTGTGTGACTGGGGTTTTGTTCATAAAGTCTTTGCCTACATAAGTGTCTTCAGGAATTCTACCTATTCTATCTTTCAACAGATTTAGTGTTTCTATTTTAATATTTAAATCTTTGATCCATTTCAACTTTAGTTTAGTGCATGGTGAAATATACTGATCTTGTTTCAATCTTTGGCATGTGGAGAGCACCATTTATTGAAGAGGCTGTCTTTCTTCCAGTGAGGGTGTTTGTCTCCTCTCTCAAAGATAAAGTGGTTGAATATGTTTGGAGTTGTTTCTGCATCTTCTAATCTATTCCATTGATCTTCAGGCCTGTTTTTCTTTTTTTTTTCCAATACCATGCTGTTTTGTCATGGTAGCTTTGTAGTATAATAAATTTCCATGTTCTTATTGCTTATTCAAATATTTTTATCTCTTCATCTGTTCAAAATTTTCCTATTTTTAACTGAATTATTTTTCATTTTGAGTTATGTTTTCTTTAAATTTTTATTAGATATGTAAGTGCTTTATGTATTTTCTTATTTATTTAGGGGTATCTTGTCAGTACTGAGGTTTTTAATTTTTATGAGTCCTAGTTTTATCATTTTCCCCTTCCCTACATGTGTGCTTTCTGAGTCCTGTAAGTTGTTTGCTTATGTTACCTGTGTATATTCTTCTAGAAGTCTTATTTCTTTGACTTGCAATTTTAGGGCTATTATTAATTTTTGAAATGGCTTGTTCTAGAAACATTTGTTGATAAGACTAAGTTTTCCCATTGAATTACCTTGGAATCATTGTTAAGTAGGATGTTGTATGGGTTGCATTTTCAGATTCTGTTATGTTCTGCTGATCATTATAAAAATCTTTATGTCAGTATTGCATTTTAAAAACAAGTCTTGAAATCAAGCACTGCAAATCCTCTTTAGTTTTGAAAGCAAGTGGTATTACTCTCCAAATTTTTCTTATTTCAAGAAATGTTTTATTATCCTAAGTCATCTAAACTTTTTTATAAATTATGTAGCTAGCTTGTCAATTTCTTTAAAACTGTTGTTTTAATTTTCTGAAAGAATTGACAAATTGACAATATTAACTCTTAACAATGTTGACCCAATAAATGGGTATTTCTTCATTTATTGAGGTCACTTAAATCTCTGTTGTATCTTTTGGTGTTCAGCATATAATGTGCAAAGTATATAGACAGGTTTCGGATGTTTAAAAAAATCTGTAAATATCTCATGTTTTGAAAATAGTGTCATTAAAATTTTACTAGCATATAGGATTGCTGTTGCTTTTTGCATTTTAACTTTGTATACTGAAACTTTAGTAAATTCATTTAGTGCTAATGCCCATCTTGCAGTACTTTTTACTTTAAAGAGAAGATATAATAAAAACGATGACACAAGATTTCAAAACGATAATAGGAGAGCAACAATAGTTAATATATTGCATATGGTTATCTTTAAAGTACTTGCTCAGATTATAAGATATAGCTATGAAAAACTGATCAACAGTGTAAGGACAAACCTTTTCTTCAAAGAACTAATAGAAATTAGTAGTATAACTATGTTATCTATCTTGTATATATATATATATATATATATATATATATATATATATATATATTTGTATTTTTTTTCCTTTTCCTTTCCTTTTCTCCTTTACCCTATCCTAGTTTCTCTTTTCTTTTGAACATTTTGTTCTCATTTCACAATATCTATTGTACATTTTGGATCTTATTTACTCTTCCAGCTTCTCACAGTAGGAAGACAACATGATGTTTACACATGTGAGTCTGATTTATTTCACTAGTGAATATGGTCTCAAGTTGCATTTATTTAGCTATAAAAGTCTCAAGTTTCTCCTTCTTTATGGCTCAGTAGTACTATAGCTGCACAGTTTGTATTAGCTGAATCTTTGAAAAAAATCAACTACTTATCAGCCAAGGAATGGATAAAAAGATTTGGTACTTGAAGCTTTTTTATATTCCTGTGTAAGCCTGTTTTCTAAGATCAGGGGCAGCTTAATTTTTTTCCTTTGTATTTCAAGCTTTTATTTTTTTT
>RJWM01007959.1:0-74371 GCA_004363535.1 Dasyprocta punctata | reverse complement strand
CTTGCAATAGTTCTGTGTATGTCAAAGAATTAATTGCAATAGACGTACTCTTCTACTGTAGATAATCAGAAAAACTAAATAGAAATAAATTGAAACATCAGTTTTCAGGCATCAAACAATAGCAGAACATGACCATGTTGACTTAGAGAAGGTAACCAAATTAGTTGAGCCTTGATTTTTCTCAGATTGTTGCTGAGAGGCAATTGTCAGGCACAGGGCAGGGAGCACAGAGGCTGGTAGTTTTACTGAACTGTGAGGACAGGAAGCTGAGTTGGGTTATAAAGAATTACCTGGAGACAGAGCTTTAGAGTTTTGTACACAAGGGTCCCCTTGAGTCTTTTGCTGATAACTGATCTGCTCATGAGTGAAATGAAATTTTCTATGGGCAAGGCAAGATCAACTAGAAAACATTAGGCTGAACAATTCACAGGGCCAGAAATACTTGCATTTTTCCCATTCAAAGTAAAAAGACTTTGTAATAAAATAATTAATAGTTTTCTGTAGAGGCATGCTGTGGTAGTGATTTTAAGTTAGTCCCAGATTGAAGTATATTTTGGATCTGCCATAATATGGCTTAAAATAAAAGCCTCAAACTGATAGCCTCAGTTGCCTGCTTATAGCAACTGATCCATAATCTGGTATCTTTCAAGAAAAAAAAAATCCAACAGTTATTAAAGTAAAAAACTAAAATCCAAAATCAGCAACAAAAAATTAGCAATATTAATTACTGAATAAAAATTTACCAGACAAGTAAAGAAACAATATACAGATACAGCCATAAACAGTGGAGTCATAAACATGAACTTTGAAATAGTTTTTATAAATCTAAAAATATGTTCAAAGCTATGATGTATGATGTGACTAAAATGAAGAAAGAAACAGAAATAAGTTCAAAATTCAAAACATATCATCGAGAATAGATACTGAGAAATAAAAATCAGTGAAATTCAAGGTTCTTGCAATAGGAATTATAAAAAACTGAGGCACTTAGGAAAAGGATTGAATAAAAGGAGAGTGGAGCACTTCAGGAAATTGAGGGACAATATTGATCTGTCTAATACAAGTGTCAACGAAGATTTCACATCATACACATAGGCAGAAATAAAATATAAGAAAATAATGATTAAAAGATTTTCAAATATAATGAAAAGGAAAGCTACAAATCCAAGTATTTCAACAAATTCAACCAGAGAAAATAAATAGTGCCACACAATATGAGTATTAATTCAATTGCTGGAAACAAATGACTTAAAAATTTCAAAAATGGACAGAGAAAAAAGACAAATTGCAATACATAAAAAGATAAAAATGAAAATTTTTTTTCATCCAGAATTATTCTATATGTAGTGCAGCAACAGCTTTAATAACTGGGGTACTGGGTATGGTTGTGCACACCTGTAATCTCAGCACTTGGGAGGTGGAAGCAGGAGAATGCCATGAATTCAAGGCAGATGTGGGCTACATAGCTAACTCAAAGCCATCCTGGAATACAAAGTGAGATGCTGCCTCAAAAAAAAAAAAATAAGAAGAAAGAAAAAAGAAAAAGAAAAAACAATGGTCAGAACTAAGATAAAGAGCCAGGTGTGATGGTGTACCCCTATAAGAACATTTGCAATTCCAGCATTCAGGGAGGTTGATTCAACAGGATCACAAGTTTCAGCCCATCCTGGGGAATTTAGTGAGGTCTTGTCTCAAAAATAACAAAGGAAGGACTGAGGATGTAGCTCATTGGGAAGGCTCTGGATTAATTCTCCAGCACAGCCCACCTCCCCACAGACACACACGTACTCATGAAGAATTAGGAGTGGGAGATCTGTCAGTCTAGAATTTTTTGGTGTTTACTTTTTCCCATGCACTTTTTTAATTAATTAAATATATTGGTACACTTTAGGCATACCAAATGATCACATTCCTCATAGGGAATTTGTACCTGTAAATGACAATTGATTCTTTTTCTCCCCAATTCCTCTACCCTCCTTTCAACCTTTCTTCTCTTTATTTACAAAAACTTCATTTGCAGTGGAGTCTACAATATCTTTAAACAGTTAAAAGGAAAGTGATACAATGACATTATTAGTGAAACAAAGGTAAAAATATTTATCAATAGTGGATCTGCACTTCTAACAATGTTAATGAAGTTTTTCAGGCATCAGAAATAAATACCATGTTGGAGTCCACTACAAAGCAGCTTTGAGCAGGGTTTAAAATTAACTAATTGGCTTTCTATTTATCTGTGAGCCTGTCCAAGGCCTAGGCCCCTTGCCTGGTGATGGGAGCTGATTCATAGTAAATGAACATTTATGAATCACTGGTCCTGACGGAGGTCTGTAGTGACCTGTGATGTCAGAGATACCTCAAAAGGCAAGATAAGGTTGCCGACGATGACGCCTGGCTCAGACTCAAGTAAATGGATAGAGATTGCAGCTGCAGTCCTGTTCCCACCATAAATGTCATGATGGAGATAAGACAGTGCTCCTTAATTGGCACAATTTACTACTTGGAGAAGTCTTTGAAGTGACTCCCAAGGTCCTGCTCATTTCCCACACTTTCCTCAGTATCCCTGCTCTTTATCTGCTATGAAAATAAATACGGGCAAAAGAGAGAGGCTCTTTGTCTTAGCCCAGTCAAGAACTCTGCAGGGGCTTTGATCCACCTGGAGCCCTAAAATCATACCACTTGTCTCATTTATTTAAGCCTTCACCGTACACTCATTCAGGAGATTGGGGATCTAGGCTGGGTCCCCGATATACCACATGGAATCCAAAAAAGAGTATCAACTGTCACTTTTCCTGTATTGATATTCTCCTGGTCCCTATCCTTTATCCTCACAATTCAACCAAACTGTCACTGGAGACCTAGTACACTAAAGGGGGAATTCACTATAGATGCGTACAGCTCATTATAAATCAAGTGTTTACTGCCATTCACCAATACTTTTTTCATTATTACTTGATTTCTGAGTGTATTTCTTATAGCTCAATTTCTAGGGATTATGAAATCTATTTTGGCATTTCCTATTACTTTCATGTCCCTTCAATTCCCATGGCACAAATCTGAAGATGTGAGAAATAGCTACGTATTGCAATTATTAAGCAATCTAAGTTATATTCAGGAATTTGAAAAAACAAACTACAGACATGTGGACCTAAGTCGATTACCTTCTAATGCAAAATGACAAGTGAAAGGAGTCAGGAATGAGAGCATTCATAAAGCAAACTGTCTCCTCACATGCATAAAATTGTAAAACAGACAAAACTGTACCAAAAGAAAGCTACACAAATGCATACATATATGCTCAATTAATTTCCAACAAAATTGTCAGGAAAATTCATTGAGAAAATTGAAACCTGTTTACAAGCAATTATTTGACAATTTCATATAGTACAGAGCAAACTGGAAGTAGACCCTCATATTATATCATATCATATCATATATCATATATCATATATCATGTTATATCATATACATAAATTAACAAGAAATAAAGCTTAAACATAAGGTACTACTCTTAAGTTACTATGTGTTAGGCAAATGCTTTTATTTATTTATTTTTTTTGCACGGCACTGGGGATCGAACTCACAGCCTCACACCTGCCTGACAGGCGCTTACACCACTGAGCCAAACTCCCAGCCCAGGCAAATGTTTTTAAATATAGCACAAAAAAGGATAAGCCACAAGTTAAAAATATTGATATTTTTGGGTATTCATTACAATTAAAAAGTTTTACCTTTGGTTGATATTTTTAACAAAATGTAATTCACAGATTAGGAGAAAATATTTATAAAACATGCTTCTGATGAAGGATTCATACAATATAAAAAGAACTTTGAAAAACTCTATAACAGGAGTCCTAAAGCCATGATAAAAATATTGGCTAAAATAAACATATCAAATACTCAACAAATCTTAATCTATTCATGTATGCAGATTAGACCACTATTAAAGCCAGTGCATTCTCTCTTTCATGACAAAGATGTAGAAGACTGACCTAGTATGTTTTATGAATGAAGTAAAGCCTTTTGGATTCTCAGGTATGACTGTAGGGAATGTAAAATATTACTGTGACTAGGCTAGTATTTTCATGAGTTGTGCACCATGTACCTACCCTACGACCCAGCAACCCAAACATAAGTATTTACCTTAGAAAAGTGAGAACATATGTCTGTGCAAAACATTTATAGTCATATAGCCTTAGCACCTTTATTCATAATTGCCAAAAATGAAAAAAATTAACTAATCATAAAATTATATAGGACTTTGATTAAAATATCTCCTTCTGGTCATAATATCTGGAAAAGAAATATTTTATTAGAGAAGGACATATAAGTTTAGAAACATTCATTTACTTGCTCAACACTGTAGACAAAATTGCCAAAGACATGATTCCTCCTTATCTTTAAGTGTTCATTAACTATTTTGTATAGATGTCATTGGCACAGATATCTACAGGTTTTCTGTTTGCTAAATTCTTCCCAAATATCTTGTTTAAACCTCAATAATATCTTTTGAATATTTATTATTAGCTTCAATTATAGATTAAGAAACTGTGATTTAGATAAGTTAGTCAACTTGACTAAAGTTTTTCAGCTAGTAGTGAAAAGACTTTTCTGTCCTTGCTGGGACAAAATACCCGACACCCAAAATGAATGAAGAAAAGGTTTATTTAGCTCACTTTTGACGAAGGTTTCAGTCCATAATCAGCTGGCTCCAAGACAGGGTGGCGTGGCACTGGGGCAACACTTTAAGACAGCAGCCAGCAAAAGCAGCCAGAGCAAAAAGGGGGAGAACAAGCCTCTTCTCCTCTCTTATATTGTAAGTAGGCTGCCCTCCCCAGGGTAGTTGTGGCACTCACACCACCTCTTTACCCTCCTCTTGCACAGGCTGAGGGTGTTTACAAAGTGAGAATCCTGGCTCCCTGCTAAGCCCTTAGTTAAATTTCTAAACTTGTCAAGTTGACACAGTGTATCAACCATAACAGTTGTCATTGGCACAGATACCTACAGGTTTTCTCTTTGCTAAGTTCTTTCCAAACATCTTATTTAAGCCTCAATAATGTCTTCTGAATATTTATTTGTTCCAATCATAGATTAGAAAACTGTGATTTAGGTAATTTGGTCAATTTGACTAAAGTTTTCCAGCTAGTAAATAATGAAGAGATTTGATTTTAAGTATTTAAACTCAAACATGCCTGCCAACCCAAAAACCTATGTCTTAATTAAATCGATTTGTTCTACTAAACTGTATGTTCCCACGATGTTACATGTCAACTTGACTGGGCATCAGTGTCCCAGGCATTTGGTGAAGTATCATTCTAAATATGTTGGGGGAGTATCTTAGGAAGAGCTAGCACTTGAAATGGTCTATTGATTGCCTTCCCCAATACCAATGGACTTTATCTAACCTGTTGGAGTCTTGAACAGAACAAAAATGCTGGGCAAAATAATTCTCTTTCTCTGCACTGCATGTTTTTGAGTTGGCATGTTGGTATTCTGTCTTTGGGTACAGATTAAGATTTGGAGTAACAGAATTGTTTTTTATTGTTTTCATACTTTAGGACTTGAACATAGACTAAATCATTAGATCATCTAAGAGTTGGCTTGCCAGCTGTGGACCTTAGGACTTCTCAGTGTCCATAATTATGTAAACCAAATCCTTATGATCTTTCTTCTCTTTATCTGTCTCTCCCCATCATGTATATCACACACACACACACACACACACACACACACACACACACATACCCCTGAGAATAAATTTCTCTGTAAGAAAATTTTACCTATGTTGAAACTCCCTTGTGCCAGGCAGTGTAATGCCAACATAGATGAACATTTCTTGTTAACTGATTATGGAATATCTCCTTGAAATTTCAGTACACAGATCATGGTATAAATGTACTAGTAGATCTTGCACTAAACACGTGGACATGTTTCTATTTATACTGGTCATTTAATAAAGAAAAATATGAATAGTAGAATAGCAAAGATATCGAAAATGGTGATAAAGAGTTAAAAGCTACACTTCAAAGTCTCACAGAAAATAATCATGAGTTACTTGAATTTACAAACTTTTGACCTTTTTGAATCTATGTAAGTGTTCATTTCCCAAGTGCCCTAAAAACTCTCTGATCCTTGAATGAAAGCACACAGGTAGCAAGTTGAAGTTGACACAGAATTTGTTCCCTGTCATTTGGTTTGGGTACAGCATTGAAGTAGATTATCTTCTGCCACTTTTTTGAACTATGGTCTTCTCAAAGGGAAATGCTTTCTCTTTGTTCTGTTTTCTACTCCATATATCTAATAATAGAAGTCAAAATCTTCTAAGAATTATAAATGCTGACATTCATTAAACTTTAAGAGAAAGAAGATAATACTTACTACTGAATTTTTCATTTTCATAAGGACAATGGGAATCCAGCTAGAAATTTTGACATGATCAAAGGGGTTCAGGTTTTTAAATTCAGACTCTAGTGTAATGTTGTAAAGTAGTTCTCTAACTGTAGGCCCTAGGAATCTGACATAAAGAAGTATGTAGAGTCTGTGCATATGTGTTCATAAAAAGGTATGTGGTGTGTGTGTGTGTGAGCACGTGTGTGTGTGACAGAGAGAGAGAGAAAGAGTTATTAATAGCAAAGAAATAGAGTCACGTGTAACAGAACACCAAGGGGGATTTAGTAGGTTTCATAAAATGCTGAATCTAGTCCCCTGACAAGCCTAATCATGTCAGAGAAATGAGAGGCAATAAAGTCTTCCTTTAATTTATGATTGGCAGAGCATCTGCTGGGATGAGGTACATAAACCACAGGGCACAAGGATTAGAATGTGTATATCTTCTGATAGACTGCAATGAAGGAGGGCAGAGAAAATACTTCAAAAAATAAAAAAGTTCAGTTCTATATTTAACTGCATGGGGAAATATTAGCTGTAATCAAGTGGTTTTACATACTGTTTAAAAAATTAAACACTTCTTCCTTCACTACTAGACTTTAAGCACATATTGAAATTTTTTTATTTAATGAACAATTTATCCTAATAAGTCATGTTTTAAGAATTAAATCTTATTTGTACTTGATTGTTCACAGTATTTGTGTATGTTTATAAAACACAGCAAATTTGTATTTATATGTATTTTATTATTCCCCACTAGAAGACTGTCTTACTGAAGAATTAAATTTGAGTTTCTAGAATTTTGATAATTCTTTAATAAATTCATTGAGAACATAGGAAATCTGACTTATTTTATTCAACATCTGTGCATGTCTGTAGTTGATTGCTGGAGAATCCTCTTACAGCTCTTAAAATGGAAGAATTTGGGGGTCACATGATAAGATACTTTTCAAAATTATTAAAAATTGTAAGTGGCTTTAATATTTAGATTAATGCCAATTAGGCTACAATGAAGAATATCCTTTTAAAATGCAGAATGCTGTTTTATGTCCTGCAAAAATTTAACTAAATATACCTGAACTGTTATTATTTTTATATTTCAAAGGTGAAAATTCAGGCTTTATGTAGTAAAGGTCAATGCAAATGTCACATACCCTGAACAAACTGTCTAGGTAATTAGCCTCACTTCACTTTTGTGATGATATCCATTGAGCTCCTACTCTAATTAATCACAAACAAGTTGATAGAAGCATACTGCATGTCCTTAGAACTTAGATAACTAGATTACTTTGCTTCAAAATTATATGGAGATTCCAGAGTATTCCTTTATCCTCAAGTGAAAGCTATAAGAATGAAGAATATGCATATTTATTCCATTCATCTGTGTCAAATGGTACAAGCAGATTTAAATTTTGATTTCTTGTATGTTTCAGCATTCTGCATATACCTATT
The DNA here is from genome assembly GCA_004363535.1 of Dasyprocta punctata. NCBI lineage: Eukaryota > Metazoa > Chordata > Mammalia > Rodentia > Dasyproctidae > Dasyprocta > Dasyprocta punctata. Next base: position 66,535 of record RJWM01007959.1, on the reverse strand, counting down.
CTGCATAGTTATATACTTTTGTGACAAGTTCCCTGAATGTAGTCTTAAAAGTGACTGCCTCTCACAAGCATAAATTCAGTAACATGACTCATTCTCAGCTACTTGCCTCAGAGACAAGGTTTTCGTTTCCTTTACAGGAGTCAAAAAAAAAATACATTTGTCTTACACAAAATAGGTTGCAAACTATAAAAACATAATTTAAAAGTAGATACTCAATTTTAATGAATACATTTATTGTTCTCATTTTAATTTTTATTTCTAAAGAAATGTATTAGGCATAGAGAAATCTGTTCTTTAAAGGGTGCTATGATTTATGTCTAGATGTCTCCCCCTAAAGCCCCATGCAGCCATAGGTGAGGCTTTTTCAGAGGTGAATGGATGTGTGATGGTGGGATTAAGAATATGTGATTGCTAAATTAGTCCACTGATTGTTTTGGCAGAGTTCTGAGGAGGGATAATGGGAAAGTCCACCCTGAGTGTAAGTGCTACCTGCCCTAAAGGCATGAAGCCTGGGTATAACATAAAGGACAGAAAGAGGGCTGCTGTAGCTGCTTGTCATTTTCTTTCCCCCTACCTTGCTGCTTTGCTACCTTTCAGGCCTTTACCTATCATAAGCTTTCTCCTCTGTGATGCCCTCTGCCATGCCACCCTGCCTTGGAGCCAGTCAACTATGAAGTGAAATCTCTACAAACTGTGAGCTAAGTAAACCTTTCCACCCTTAAATTGTGGGTATTGGGTGTTTTGATTCAACAAAGAGAAAAATAACTAAGACAAAGGTAATCTCATTTTCTTGTGATGGTATTGTGTGCTTTCGTTCTGATTTCCAGGTGTGGGCATGTGTGTGTGTGTGAGGTGTATGTATACATTTGAATCAATCAGAAAAATATTAAAACAATAGATGCAATCCTAGGTTTGGATCTGGAAAATATGAGACAGCATCTATAACTTGAGGCCCCACATTCTATATATTTAATTAACTTCTTTAGTACTTATGTTAGCCCCTGTGAGGACTGCTGGAGACCAAGCTGACTGAGCTACCATGGAATGTTGCCACTCCCTGCAAGGTTCCATGGCTCTTACATTCATCAGTAATTTTCTGCAAAGAGAATGATTATACCACAGATTATTGTTTAATGAAGTCCAAGAACCTAATTCTTAAGTTAGTTAGACCTTTGGAATTTTCCTTAAGATTGATTTAATCTAGTAAAATTCTAGTTATATTTGTTATCACAAGCTCATCCCATTATTTTTAGCAATATGTATGTGTGTTCCTATTACTTTAAGTTAGTAAGTACAGGTATTTCATATTTTAATCAGTGATTTCAAGCACATAGAAATAGAGAATGTCGGGTAACAATGCAAGGTTTCTAAGCACGGTACCAGCTGCTGAGTCACCATGCACATGACAGGCTGTGAAACTATGCTGTGCAAAGGGCACAGAATAGCATCTTTTTACTCTGATCTGGTTTGTTATTTAAATGGAAAATCCTCATTGAACCCAGTAGTTTATAAAAAATTGAAGCATTCTATAATATATAATACCTCTTAAGCATAATGCACACTTAAAAATGTATTCTTTTCCCAACTTTTCTACCTTAAAAATGTTCAAACCCAAGAAATGTTTGCGTAGTATAAAAAACTTGACTCTTTTAGTCTAGAATTATTATTATTAACCTGTCCAGCTCCATCTGTGTGTTTGTCTGGCCATATGCACTTTTTATTCTGTCTAGTAAGTCATAAAAAAAGTATTCTGCAAGCATTTAGATTTCCACATCTAAATATTTTGATGCTATCTCCTAAGAAAAAGACATTGTATTCTCTGATCATAGTACCATTATCACACCTACGGAAATTAACATTAATGAAATAATATTATCTAACATAAGTGATATTTTAATTTCTTCCAATTATGCCTCATGATTTTTTAGTTTGTCCATTTCAAAATTTAATTCAGCATCAGTGAATGGCATTGTGTAAATTTTTCATGTCTTAGTTACTTGGAGGATTTCGTTGTTGTTTTTAGTATTTTACGATGTAAATTAAGAGTCCAAGATCACTTTTGTTTGTTTTGCTATTTTTATTGGTGTTATTTCATTACAGAATGTTTCATTTTCTGAGTTTTCTGGGGAGTTTCCTTTTTTTTTTTTTTGAGTTAAGTGAAAAAAAATTGACTAAACTAATACATGAATGATTACTGGCATTTATGAAGAAATCATACACAAATTATGTTATACCTATTTATTCCACTGTGAGTGTGGCAGATTTGATAAATGTCTATATATAATGTCCATGACCTTTTCATTTATGGAGCCCATGCAAGTGGAAATTTGGCATATTTTTTTCTGACAATGCTGGTGTTCTCACATATTCACTGCTGGTATTCCCTAAGAGGGTGGAAAGGCCTTTCCTAGACCACCTAGTTGAGGCCACCTGGTATCTTAGTGCCACCTTCTGCAGCGGGGAGGGTAGTAGAAGTCCTGCACCTGGATCTTCCCATGAGACTGGTTTGAGAGCAGAGAGACACTGGCATTCACAGATGCCCCCAGGATCATGCACCGTGCCTTTATTGCTGCTCTGGGAAGATCAGACTGTCTACTAGTACACAAGTATGAGCGGGGTTATGTCAGCCCAACTAGGATTTCAAGATGCTACTACAGAAGCATTAGCATTCACGCGATGGTGCTTGCTGAGGAAGAGAAGTAAGAATTTCACCTAAGTCTCTATTGGACTTTTACATTCCTGATCCTTGGCCCAAAAGCCAGGTAGTTTGGTTTTTTTTCTGTCTTTTGGCAGTTCTAGACTGTGAGGCTCTCTGGTACTCAGTCTGGGAAATACAGGAGGCAAAAGGAAAACTCATCACACTGTCTTTCCTCAAGTTCTGAAGGCCTTTGCTGACTGAGTTCTGCTTCTCATTGTCCTGTCATTTTCTTTTTAATTACTTCTTCCAGCATAGTTATTTGGATTAAGAAAGGAGGAACAAGGAAAAGTGACTGAGTATCATCATGTTTTCTTTCCTTATTATTATTTTAGTTATTTATATCATATTTTCATTTACAGTTTTACTACAAAGTAGAAATAGAGTTAGATAAAATGCAGTGATCATTCACAATATGGACATGTGAACATATACTGAGATCTTGAGGTCATTTCTTCTGCCTGCGAGCTGTTTCAGAACATGGGAAATGTCATGGTTACAGCATCTCCATTGCTTTGAAGATAATGTTAAATGCATATTGACAATGTAATGGTAGAGTCATTTTAATTGCAATTTAAAGAAATAGAAATAAATGTGAATTTATAGATTTTTAAACTTCGAAGCAAGTAAATTTTTTCAGCTCCACATAAACCAGGAGTTGAAGACTGCTGACTTAAACTCTCTCTTCAAGATTAAAGATTAACATTGATGAAGACAAGAATCCTGCAAGATCAAGATAAAACCTATGATATACTTTAGAAGCAAACAAAAGCAAAAAAAAGAAAATTACTTGTTGTATAGGGTATGCTATGTACCCCCAAGTCCTCATACTTTTGATGGGACTGAGTCTGATGCTTGTGATCAGTTTGTTGTCTAGCACCAGGATTAATGATGTGACTGCTACACCCACCCAGGGGTGGAGCTGAGATACAGTGTAAGGGAAGGCGGGTCTTCCTCTTGTGCTTCCGCTTCTGTCTCTGTCTCTCTCACCAGCATGACTTGCGACTTGCAGCTTGCAGCTTGCAGCTGCCATAAACTGTTGCCCCATCACTCCATGCCGCCTTGGAGCCAACTTTATGGACTGAAACTTCTGAGAAACTGTAAGAATAAACCTTTCCTTCCCTAATTTTGGGCGTCAGGTATTTTGTCTCAGCAATGAGCGAAAAGTAACTAAGACAGAATTTGGTACCAGGAGTGGGGTCGTTGCTGTGACTATTCCTGACCATGTGGTTTGAGAGCCTTTGGAAGTGGCTTGCGGGGAGAGTTTGGAAAGGTTTGGAGATGCTGTCTACATGCATAGAGCTGGAACAGCTTAGGCTGCTTTGTATGGGAGATTCTGGTCAGAGCTCAGGAGACCAGAAGGCTGATAGAAAGCCTGCCAGTAAAGACCAGGCTCAGGAGATTTCTGCTGGGAAGAAGAACAACATTGGGTGTTGGACTCCACATGATGTGTGTTATGGTTTGGCAGAAAGTTTGTCTACATTTTGCCCATGCCCGGAGACTTTGCCTGAGACTGAGATTAAGGGCAAAGGATTAATTACTCTACAGACAGAAATTATGAGGCAGCCAAACATTGAAATGGTGGCCTGGCTTTTGCTGGGGGCTCTTAGCCAGATTTATGCTGTGGATAAAGAGCAAGGAGCCCTGCATGGTGATTTAAAACCTTGTGAGTTTGGCCAGGAAGCTGTGTACTTTAAAGATGGAGCTGAGACCTTGATTGCTGAGAAGGAACAAAAGAGTAAAAAAGATGGCCTGGGGGCATCCTGGGAAGCAGCGCGCCTCCGCCATTTGCAGCCTTAGGCCTTCAAAAGTGAAAGAGTTTGTTCTGAGGAAAAAGCCGCAGAGTGCCCTCTCCCACAGTGGTGACAAAATGTCGCAGAGTGCCTTGTCCCAGAGTGGCAACAGAGGCCACGCCATGTCCTAAAATGGCAGCGGCCATGCTGGATTCCAGAATGGTGGTATAGAGAAGCTGTTCCTCACAATCAGGTTCAGAGAGCTCAGCAATCCAGGCAGCCAACCCCTACAGCCAAAAGAGAGGAAAGCCTGGCTACTGCTCCAGCCTGCAGCGGACCTTGGCAGCATCCATGTGGCGCTGGTTTTAAGTACAAGAAAAGGCTAAGGCAGCTTCCACCTCGCCTGCAGAGAGCAATGTGTAAAGATGTAAGGGTGGAGCCAAGGAACATGGATCATCCAAGAAAGGCTTTTGAAGTTAAAACCCCTAAAGGTGCCGCAGGGGTGGAGTCACTCAAGCCTGTTGGAGCTTGTAACCAGATTACTTTAGATGCTGAGCAGAGAACTCCAGGACTTAATGTTTGCCCTGCTGGATTTTGGAGTTGCTGTGGTTACAATGCTTTGTATTTCCCTGTTTGTAACTTTTGGAATGGTAATGTTTACCTTGTGCCTTTGTGTGTTGAAAGTGCTTAACCTTGTTTTCATTTGTACAGGGGGTTACAGTTAAGAGTTTGCCATAGATCTCAGAAGAGATTTGGGACTTGGACTTTTCAGCAATGCTGAAACTGTTAGGACTTTGGCAACTCTTAGAGATAGACTAAATGTCTTTCATAGTAAGGATATAAATGAGTCCTTGGGGGTCCAGGGCTGGAATGTATAGGGTATGCTATGTACCCCCAAGTCCTCATACTTTTGATGGGGCTGAGTCTGATGCTTGTGATCAGTTTGTTGTCTAGCACCAGGATTAATGATGTGACTGCTACACCCACCCAGGGGTGGAGCTGAGATACAGTGTAAGGGAAGGCGGGTCTTCCTCTTGTGCTTCCGCTTCCATCTCTGTCTCTCTCGCCAGCACGGCTTGCAGCTTGCAGCTTGCAGCTTGCAGCTTGCAGCTTGCAGCTTGCAGCCGCCATGAACTGTTGCCCCATCACCCCATGCCGCCTTGGAGCCAACTTTATGGACTGAAACTCCTGAGAAAGTGTAAGAATAAACCTTTTCTTCCCTGATTTTGGGCGTCAGGTATTTTGTCTCGGCAACGAGCGAAAAGTAACTAAGACACTTGTAATTTGAGATTTAGTTGTCCATGAAGTCTGTGCAATAATAAAACTTTAAATATCTTTTACTGCCTAGAGTCAATGGTCTTTAACACTTGAAGAACATGGTATATTCTTAGTTTGCTCAAGAAACTATATGTATGAGGTAGACACAAAAACAAAACTTTTGTTTATGAGGTAGACAAAGAATACGGAAACCTAAAATGAAAAAGAAGCCTAAAATGAAAATGATTATGCTGCTTGAAATCTCTGGTGAAAATACATGTAACTGCAGCTGGGCTTGGTGGCACACGCCTTTAATCCCAGCACTCGGGAGGCTGAGGTAGGAGGAGCGTTGTGAGTTCAAGGCTAGCTTGGGCTACAACAAGAGCACAAGCCCGGCCTGAGCTAGATAGTGTGACCCTGTCTCAAAAAACTAGGGCTGGGAGTTTGGCTCAGTGGCTTAAGTGCCTGCCTGACAGGTGTGAGGTTGTGAACTCGATCCTGGTGCCACAAAAAAAAAAAGAAAGAAAAGAAAAGAAAGAAAGAAAGAAAGGAAAAAATGGAAAAAGAAAGAAAGGAAGAAAGGAAGAAAGAAAATAAGTGTAAACCTGGAATATTATATGTCACCTTTTCAAATTTTTAGGTATGATATAGACAAAGAATATATAAATAGGATTGGAGGAAAACAATGCAATTGACACTGAAAAAACAACAACAGAAGTAAGAAATGACCTACAGACAAGAAGAAAATATTTAAGAACATCAGATAAGAGGTTAGTATCCAAAATTTATTTATTTATTTATTTATGGTACCAGGAATCAAACTCAGGACCTTGTACTTGCCAGGCAGATGCTGTGTCACTGAGCTATATCCCTGGCCCTAGTATTCAAAATTTACAAGAAACTCAACACGATAGCAAAAACACAACAAAACAAATATCAAATACCCAAATTTCCATAAATAATATAACTAAAAATAGGCTGAAAGTATCTGAATAGATATTTCTTCAAAAAAATAAAAACATATAAGTGACTAATAAATAAATGAAAAAATCTTCAGAATTAATAATTGTTGGGAAAATAAATACAAAACTGTGCTATCACCTCAAATAAATCAATATGGCTACTAGCAAAAAGAAAAAAATGCTTTCATGAATATGGAGAAAGGGAAACTCAAATATATTGTTGGTGAGAATGTAAATCAATAAATACAACATAGGAAATAATATAGAGCTCCCTAAAAAAATTAAAAATAGACTAACATATCATCCAGAAATCCCAGGACTAGTCATAAAAAACATGTATTAGTCATGTCAGAAAGACACCAGCATTCCTATTTATTGCAGCAAAATTCACAATAGCCAAGGTATGGAATCAACTGAAATAGTCAATAATTAATAAATGAACAAAGAAAAGGTGGTATATATACACAATGCAGAACTATTACATCATTAAGTTCTATTGTTTGGTACAACAACATGGATAGAAGCAGAGAAAATTGGTTATTATGATAAGTGAAATAAGCCAGGCACAAAAAAAAAAATGTGTGATTTCACTCATATGGAATATTGTTATGATTTTTTGTCTAGATGTTCCCCCAAAACCTCATGTGATCATAGGGTTTTTGGAAGTGACTGAATACAGAGTGTGTGATTGATTTGTAGTACAATTCAGGGCGCTGGGTACTGGGTACAGGGATAAAGGTTGGGTGATTCCTGGATCAGTCCACTGATTGAATTGGCACCAAGCTAATCCAGTAGACTGTTTACAATATAAAGGACAGAATGAGGATTGTCTCTTTCTCTCTCAGCTGTCACTTTGGCTGAACTGGTGTCCCTCTGCCATGTTACACCCTGCCTTGGAACCAACCAATTATGGGCTGAATCCTCTAAAAACTGTGAGCTAAATAAACCTTCCCCCCCCTTTAACTTTAGATGTCAGATATTTTGTCTCCACAGTGAAAGGAGTAAATAAGATAGGAATTTTTTAAGAAAAGAAGTTGATCTCATAGAAATTGAGAATAAAATAGTGGCTACTAGAGACTGTGGAGAGTAGGTAAGAAGAGACTTGAGGATAGTTTGATCCACAGGTATAACATTATAGTTAGAAGAATAAAACTGTATTTTATTGTATAGTTGGGTGATTGTAGTTGCATTGTAGATCTCAAAATAACTAGAAGAAAGATTATTGAATGTACTTATCACAAAGAAATGATGCAAGTTTGGGGTTATGGATATGCTGGTTACTCTGATGATCCTCACACAATGTTTATATAAATGGAAACATCACATTGTACTCCATAAATATGTACAATTATGATATATCTACCAAAAGAACAAAAATAATAATTGAAATTTACTTATGGACTCCCTATCTTGTGACTACTCTAACTACATATTAAAGGAGAATAACATGAGAAATACATAATGCAATCTCACATAGTAAAAAGTTCAATGAAAAAGTATAGGAAATGATAAATGCCTACATAGTAGTGATTTAGATAGGTTTGTCTGGCAATACTTCTATGAATAATTCTTAAACAGAGATCTAAGAAACAGGCAATTATTTTAGGATCTGAGATAAGAGTGTTTTGTATTTTTTGTGCTTTTGTAGAAGGCATAAATTTCCCAGGTGAAGAAAGATTCTGAAGTATTCGAGAAAAGCAACAAGACCTGTTTTTCTGGTGGGAGGCTTGGAAACAACAGTGGGAGTTTGTGCTATGTGGTAGGGAAGGACAATGAAGGGTTACTGAAAAAAAATTAATTTTGTTTTAAAGGTAACTGGAAATCATTAGACTGTTGTAAAAGAAAACCCAATGGACTGTCTTTCTAGCTTAGAAATGTACTCTGAGCCTCTGTAAATAATGACTATAGCAGGAGGTGTGGAGAGGGATCAGAGAAAGAGGAGGATAAGTTAAAGTTCATGAGAACAATGAAATGCTCAGAAAAAGATGGCAGCTTCACAGTGATTTGATTCTCAGCATGTTTGGGGGTAGAGCTGACAGAACTTGCAATATAACGTATGTGGAGTATGTGAGAAAGAGTTGCTTCTAGAATAAAGCCAAATTCTGGGTTGGGTGCCCAAGTGACTAGTAGTGGTATCTGAAGTGGCAAAATATGAAAGGTATATTATCAATTTTCCCATCACTGGGACAAAACACCCCACACCCACAGCTTAATGAAGAAGAGGATTCACCCCTTCTTACCAGATACCACCTCTGAACACGAGCTTTTCAGAGATATTTTAGATCTAAGCCATGACACTCTGGCCCTGGCTCCCAAAGGTTCTATCTCATTAAGCAAAATTCGTTAGTCCCTTTGTCAGTGTTGCCACACTTTTAACAGTTACGGAATTGCTGAAAAAGTCGAGTCTAAGTTTCCTCTGAAATACTGTGGAAATACTTAGCTGTGAGCTCCTGTAAAAAATAAATAAATAAATAAATAAATAAATAAATAAATAAATATCTCCAATATAAAATGGCACATGTTAAATGCTCCCCTTCCAAAAAGGACAAATACAGGGATAGAAAGGAATTGTTTCAAAGCAAGACTGAAACCCAGCAAGGAAAACATGAAACCCTGTTTAGTTTCATGTCCATGGCAGGTTGTAGTGAGCACTGAAGGGCTTGGTAGCCTTGCTGCTATGGCTTTTCATTTGGATTGGCCCTTCCTGTTGCATGTGATTTTCCTCAAGAGACATTCCATGATCCTGGCATCTGCAACTTCCCAGGCTCTCCACTACACTTTCTTCTTCACTCTCACAGTTTCATACACTGCTCTCTCAGCAGCACATTATGTGGTCTTTCAGGCCTTCTTCTGAAACCTACTTGTAATCTCTGTGATCATACAAATCTTCAATTCTATGTGCCTGTAAATGAGTATTGTGCAGTTGACACCAAGTACTAACACCAGGTCAAGCAGAAGCTATGTTCTCTGGAGATTTGGCTGCTGTACCTGCTGAGTGCCTGGATGCAAAGACCTGGGGAAACATTTCCTTCTGAGGTCCTAAATGAGCAAGTGACTCTGGAGCTTCCTTCCCAAATGAAAGCTTTACAGTTTTGCAAATATGAGCCTGTGATGGTGGGTTTTTGCTGACTCTTGAGATGTCATCAAGTCATCTTTCTTACTGTCCTGGTGCAAAGTTCTTGACTTTTTCCAAATACTACTCTTTTCAACAATTATGCTTTTCTTGCTGCAAATTTTCAGGTATTTTCTTCCTGGTAAATTTGGAAAGTTTTTATACATTTTGCCTTTATCTTTTGATCCTGAATCTCACTGTAAATTTGTCTAAAAACAGCCAACATTACCCATGACACAGCTTGAATGTTGACATGCCTGAAAATTTCCAACACCAGATCAATCTACCATGTTTATGCTTAGTGTCAGGCAAAATCGCAGGACATAGGCAAAAAGTAGATAAACCAGTGTAGTGCTTGTTTCCAGCTAAAACCTCCTGGGCCTAACCCTTAGAGTTCACGTTCCTATCAGCGTACTGATTTTCTGAGTACTGACTGTAACATGAAGCTCTGTTTACAACATCCTAGGGTTCTTCTCCGAAGCTTTCCAACCACCTCCAGCAAACAAGCTCCAAATGTTTCTGAACTACCTGGTCAAGTGCAGTCACATTAAGAATCCTGTCACAGTTCACGACCATGGCACGACACAAAGGATGAGTGATTACTCAAAGTCAGTGTTCAGTTCAAATTCCAAGAGGGCCAAGAGGGACTGGTCTTAACCAAGACCATTTGATGTGAGAGTCTTATAAAAACAGCCCCAAAGTGATGCTTCTGTGTCTTTTTATTGATAGAACCAGGAAGCATAGGGATAAATCAGGGTGGTGTGTTACATGATTAACCTTAGGGCCAATCTAAATGTTACAATGAATTACTTTGAGGAGACGGCCAGAGTATTCATTCCTTAAGGCAATGTGTTTTAATCCTACTTGGACTTTTGTCCCTATCTTTTGATCTCTATCCATGCATTCTGGAAGTTTTGAGTATGTGGCTCATACACAAATTTCTTTACCTCTGCCAGCATCCTCACAGAATCCAACTCCAATCTCTATTCTGTGCTAGTCAGTTCTGCCTTCATCGGAGCAAAATATCCAAACCTACAATTTAAAGAGGAAATGTTTATTTGGCTCAAGTTTCCAGTGGGTTTACTTCAAGTTTGATTGGATTCAAGGCAGAAACCTCATAGTGGAAAGGCATGAAAGACAGGCGTGCACCTCAGAGCAGCCACAAAGCAGAAGAAGGGTACAGCTTGTGACAACACAACCTTCCAAGTCACAGCCCTAGAGATCTGCTCCTCTCTCCAGGCCCCACTCTGAGCATGAGATTTTTGGGCTTTATTTTAGGTCTCAATCATAACAATAGCTTAGTTTAGAAATTATTTTGGAATTGTCCATTACTCTCCCAAATGTAAATTGTGAAAAGGGAATTAAAATACACAAACCTGGAGTTCCGGGTTGATGTTAAGACTTGGAAATGTAAATTTTAGAATTGTTATCTGTTAGATAACTTTGAAAGTCATAGTTCATTGTTAACTCACATACAGAGGAATTACAAGGTGGGTGCAGGCTGAATTTTGGGATTTTATATCTTTCAGAGGTCAGGAAGAAAAGAGAGTTGAGGAAGATGCTATAAACAGGCCAGGAGCAGAAGAAAGTTTACCTGGGGAAGAGGATATACAAAGTGTCCTTCTGAAACAGTCTTTTGGAGTATTCCACTGAAATTGACTGCGGTCAACAATGTCCAGTAGGCTTGTCCGCTGTGAAGCATCTCTCTAGAGTAAGGCTGATGTCACATACCTGACAAGAAAGCACAGTTAGAGTCAGGAATGATGAGATTTTTCACACTTTAAGGGGTAGGAGGGAGAAGCACATTAAACCTGGAGCAAAATAGGTGAAGCTTTTACAGTGAAGTAAACAAAACGAAACAGTTGTTAATTACAAGAAGGAGAAATATCCAGGCATATAGCTCAGAGGTGTAAGCTCCTGCCTGGCAAGTGCAAGGTCCTAAGTTCAATTCTTAGTACAAAAGACAAAAAAAAAGGAAGACTAGCCCATAATTAAATGCTTATTACATTTTTATTTGTGCAACTCATAGACATAGTTTAAAAGTTCAAATTGTATTGAAAGCAATAAAGTTCACTTGTCCAATTTTCATGCATTTAACAAATAATTATATTTTTCAATAAGTTAGGCCCTGTTTTAAATATAATAGGTGCTAAAAACATTAAGGAAGAAAGCTTAACGTTTATTATGGAGCTAATGTAAATTAATTCCCTTCTTGAATAAAATAAAAAATCCCCCATTCAAAATGTCATTTAAATCTAAAGTTTTGGTGTATTACTGAAAAAATTCAAGCCTACTAGATTTGCATGTGAATGTTTCTGAGTGTATACACATATGTGATGCATTTATTATACACATATATTTTTTTATTTAAGAGAAAAACATATAAAAAAGACAAAAATCAAAAGAGACAAAAAATGACTAGAGTAAATGCACAGCAGTAACATTACAGGTTTACAAAACAGGATGTTAGAAACTTGACAATGGTTCCAACATTGCATATCATTATCTTCAAAATGGTTGTTTACATTAATAGATATAGACATGTAAAATTGATCTAATCATGAGTATTAATTGTTCTTTCTCAATAATGAATACATTCAGCAGTGAGTTCGTTTTAGTTATCTTACATACATATATATACAGCTTTATATCTTTTCCTTTTCCCTTCCCTCTTTCCCCCTTTTTCCTTCCCAATTATTTTTGCTCTTTGTGCTGTTTTTACCCTATCATAGTACTTATTATAGATTTTGGATCATATATACTTTTTCCATTTCTTACACTAGGGAGAAAACATGGTATTTACACATGTGGGTTTGATTTATCTCACTTATGAGTATGGTCTCGTGTCCATTTACTTATAAAAGTCTCAATGCAATCTTTCTTAATAGCTGAGTAGTACTCCATTGTATAAAAATACCACATCTTTTTTATCCATTCTTTGATTGATGGGCACTTGGGTTGTTTCCAAGAACTGGCTATTACAAATTGGGTTGCTATAAACATGGGTGCACAGATATCACTGTGGTATGATGTTTTCAATTCTTCTGGGAAAATGCCCAGAAGTGGGATAGCTGGATTGAATGGGTCTCTAATCCTAGCTTCTTGAGGAATCTCTACACTGACTCCCACAATGGTTGCACCAGTCTACACTCCCACCAACAGTGGAGAAGAGTTCCTTTTTCCCCACAACCCCTACAGCATTTGTTGTTGGTTGATTTTTTTAATCTTGGCCATTCTTTCTGGAGTGAGATGGAATCTCAGTGTTGTTTTAATTTGCACTTCCCAAATGATCATTGATGATGAATATTTTTTCATATATTTATTTGCCATTTGTATTTCTTTCTTTGAGAAGTGTGTATTCATCTCAGATGCCCATTTTTGGGTTGGGTCCTTGAATTTTAGGGGTCTGATTTCTTTTAATTCTTTATACATTTTAGATAGAAGTCCTTTGTCTGATGGACAATTGGCTAAGATATTTTCCCAATTCGTGGGTTTTCTTTTCACTCTGTTGGAGATTTCCTTTGACATGCAAAAACTTTTTAGTAAGATGAGATCCCAGTTGTTGATTCTGGGAAGTGTTTCCCGTGCAATTTGATTTTTGTTCATGAACTCTCTGCATACTCCTGTATCATCAAGATTTTTACCTACTCTGTCTTCTAGTAAGTTTAGTGTCTCTGTTTTAATATTCAGATCTTTGATCCATTTTGACTTTATTTTAGTGCATGGTGATAGACATGGATCTAGTTTTAGGTAATGGCATATAGAAAGCCAGTTTTTCCAGCACCATTTGTTAAAGAGGCTATCTTTCTTCCAATGTACATGTTTGGCCCCTTTGTCAAAGATGAGGTGGCTAAGTACCATGCTGATGTTATCACGGTAGCTTTGTAGTATAGTTTCAAGTTGGGGATTGTGATGCCTCCTGCCTTACCTTTGTTGCCCAGATTCACCTTTGCCATTCTAGGTCTTTTCAGGTTCCAGATGAATTTCAGGAATGCTTTCTCTAGTTCTGTGAGGTAGGCAAGTGGTATTTTGACTGGGCTTGCATTAAATCTGTATAATAATTTTGGGAGAATGGCCATTTTCATGATGTTTGTTCTTCCTATCCATGAAAAGGGAATATCTTTCCACTTTCTGAAATCTTCTTCGATTTCCTTCTTTAGAGTAATGTAATTTTCACTGTAGAGATCTTTTACTTCCTTTGTTAGATTGATTCCTAAGTATTTCATTTTTTCAGATGCTATAGTGAAGGGTGTGGTTTCACTTATTTCTCTCTCTCAGTGAATTTCCTGTTTGTGTACAGGAATGCTATTGAATTTTGAGTGTTCACCTTGTATCCAGCTACATTACTGCATTTGGTTATTACTTCTAGAAATCTTTTAGTGGATTTTTGGTGATCTTCCATGCAGTGTCATATCATCTGAAAATAATGATAATTTCACTTCATCCTTTCTTATCCTTATTCCCTTTATTTCTTTCTCTTGTCTAATTGCTCTGGCTAATATTTCCAGAACTATATTGAATAGGAGTGGTGATAATAGACAACCTTGTCTTGTTCCTGATTTTAGGTTGAAAGTTCTCAGTTTTTCTCCATTTAGTAAGATGTAGGCTGTTGGTTTATGATATATGGCTTTTATCAGGTTGAGGTAGAGACCATCTATTCTGATTTTCTATAGTGTTTTTATCATGAATGGATGTTGGATTTTGTCAAAAGCTTTTTCTGCATCTATTGAGATGATCATGTGGTTCTTGTCCTTGGCCCTGTTGACATAGTGTATTACATTAATTGATTTGTGTAAGTTTAGCCATCCCTGGATTCCTGGGATGAATCACACTTGATCATGGTGTATAATCTTTCTGATAACTTGCTGTATTCTATTTGCCAGTATTTAATTGAGGATTTTTGCATCTATATTCATGAGGGAGATTGGCCTGTAATTTTCTTTTTTGGTTGGGTCTTTCTCTGGTTTTGGCATTAGGGTAATACTTGTTTCCAGGAATGAGTTAGGGAGACTTACTTCCCTTTCAGTTTCATTGAAGAGTTTGAGGAGTGTTGGCATTAAGTCTTCCCTAAATTTCTTATAGAATTCAGCAGTGAATCCATCAGGGCCCCGGGCTTTTCTTTATTGGTAGGGTCCTAATTACAATTTCAATTTCAGTAGCTGAAATTAGGTTATTCAGCAGATTTACATATTCTTGGTTCAGCTTTGGTAATTCACAGGTTTCTAGGAATCTGTCCATTTATTCTGTGTTATCAAATCTATGTGAGTAAAGGTTTTCGAAGCAGGTGTTGATGATCTTCTGTATTTCCACAGGGTCTGTAGTGATTTTACCCTTTTCATTTCTTATTGCATGAAGTTGAGTTTTTTCTTTTCTTTTTCGATAAGGTTGGCTAGGGGTTTATCAATCTGATTTACTCTTTCAAAGAACCAACTCTTTGATACATTAATTCTTTTTATTGCTTTCTTAGTTTCAGTTGCATTCATTTCTGCTCTAATCTTAATAATTTCCTCCATTTTTTGGACTTTGTACTTGATTGCTCTTCTTTTTCTAGAAGTTTGAGGTGCACATTAGGTTGTTTATGTGTGTTCTTTCCATTTTTCTGATATGAGAGTTTAGCACTATAAATTTCCCTCTGAGGACTGCTTTTATTGTGTCCCACAGGTTCTGGTAATTTGTATTTGCATTTTCATTCAATTGTAGATATTGTTTAATTTCTTCTTTAACTTCTTCTGTGACCCATTGGTTATTTATGAGAGTATTATTTAATTTCCATGTGTTTATGTGTTTATTGTAGGTTTTTTTGTCATTCATTTCCAATTTTACTGTGCTATGGTCAGATAATATGCATGGAATTACTTCAGTTCCTTTACATTTACTTAAGCATGTTTTGTGGACCAGTACATGATCTATTTTAGAGAATGACCCATGTGCACCTGAGAAGAATGTGTATTCTGATGCTGGTCAGTCCTTGATGAGCAGCTCTGGGTTCCTGGGCTGGGCTGGGCTCAGTACCTCTGCATCCTGCGAGGTTGGCTGGGTGTTCCCCTGGTGGGTTGTGCTGAGTCTCGGGACTGGGTAGAGCTGGATCCTGTGCGCAGCTAGTGAGGGCGCCCTCCTCTACACTTATATTTTAATAGAAGTTTTCTTTACATAATACTGATAGTATACATACTTTGTCCTTCACTCTTCTTTCCTTTAATGCTACACTTAAGATCTTTGTATGATAACATGTCTGAGCTACTTTATTTTAAGAGAAAACATATGTTCCATTATGTGGTTGTACTTTTTATTTAAGCACTCTACTCTTAACAGACACTGAGAGGTTTTTTTTTTTTTACCAATTTTTACTGCTTTGTAATGTTGTTATCTATCACTAAAGTTCATTTATTAAGGATACTAGTGTAAATATATCTACATATGTGATAAATTCCCATCAAGAGATTGTTGTATTGTGTTCATGTCTACATTGTTTGTAAGTCATTGGAAGATATCTGATGCCTATACGAAATACTTTTTATTTCAGAACATGACAATATTAAGCAAATAGTGATCAAAGATAATTATTTTAAAAAGACTCAGGATAGTAGAATATCTGGAAGAAGTCACTGTCAATCTTACTTGTTAGATAAAAAAGAAATGATTGAGAATGGTATGGAAATATAGTAAACAATTCTATTAATAAGATTTTATTTACATTTATGATGTAAAATAACTACTTATCAGCTTAAGATTAATTGTATTTTGCTTGTAGATCTTACTCTGTGAGGGTTCAAAGTTGCCTGTTAATCTATTTTGGTATGTACTATGAATGAATTCAAACGTAGAGGCAAAATCCTTAAGATACTAGCTGGCTAAGGGTAGGTACTCAATAAATTGAAGTTATTAAGATGACATGTTACTGGTGCTAGCAATTTTGATCTCCTAACTTTAATTTGGATATCCAAAAGGTTTTGGTTAGTTCCATACTCCCGACTTGTTTGTCTCCAAAGAACTTCCTGCTTTATAATCTTGTAGCTAAAAACTTGATTTACCACTAGAATATGGTAGTACCTTTATTCACAGGGCAGATACATAGCAACCAAACTCACAAGACTAATATTAGAAAAATACTGCACATACAGTAATTTACAGTGAGAATTATAACTTGAGATTGCTTAGTGGTGCCCAGTATATTCTCTACAGGCTTTTAGGCCATAATTTCATATGCCAAATTGTGATCTAAAAGTCACATGGTGGGCATAAAATTAAACAATGTGAGTTACAAGATTCACTTTTATGTAAGTATGGAGTGCACACATTTTCAAATTGTCTGAGATTGAAGATACTAATTTCTAGATACAGAATGGTAATTTCCTCTCCAGGACAGTTACTCAGGATGGCACTAGTCAATTTATGTATTTATAATTGCTTTTTATTGCACTCATGCCAGCTCTACATTCTGTTACAAATACAATTTTCTTAGAATATTAAAAGTTCCATTGGGTGACAATCAAACCCTGTTGGCATAGTATGGATTTGCATATTTCTCCTTTCATCTTAGTAGTTTGATTATATAGTTTATGGTTTAGCTCTGAGAGTTGCTGTACTTCCATCATTTGCAACTTTCTAGAAATACCTTACTTTGGCCCTGAAAATAATGAAAGTAGTAGTCAACATTAACATTAAAGATGCCATAGTACTTGATAATTGTGATGCCCTTCAGGTTTTAAATTTTATAAGGTGAGTGAAAAGAATTTCTGATTTAATGAGTTTGTTACTTTCCATGAGCATGAAAGGGTACAAATAAACAATACACAATGGGGCTAAGAGTTGGGTGGTTATATCAGACCACTGACATTCTCAGATTCAACACATAGCCATACATGTATGCATCTATACGTATTACTATGTCACATGGCTTTATGTATATCTAAAACAGTAAGCTTGTACTCACACCTTCATGTACAATTAAGTAAATTTTGGTTTGTTCTCATCTTTCATCATTCGGTACTCCCTTCTTCAATGCTGAAATACCAACTGCCCTCTATCAATAATAAATTTCTTTATTTGCTTAATGAGAATTACATAAAGAAGTTTCAGAATTGCTAATCCATATCACAATGGGAAAACATACAATCACAGTTCAACACTTGCCTAACTTCTTTAGGTATTCAACATAAGAGTGTAAATTGAATTACTGTGCTCAAAACATACTGAAGCTAGCTCCCTCCCTCCTTTCAGAGTGGCAGTGTTATTCATATAGAAAGGAACATGCTCATATCTGGCCAACCTCCAAAGATTCCAAATTAAGACAATGACAGTAATGGAATATAGAGTAAAATAATAATCCATAGGTGAATTACAATAAGAAAGCAATAAGCCATTGGGGCAACATTTTGCCTTAGCACAATGCAAAGTAATAAATACAAAGTAGTGATGCAATAAAAATATGATCATTTAGTAAACACCAGAGTATTATTTCAGGAAGAATCATCAACCATCAGTAATCTACTGAGTTAAAGTTTAATAATAAACTGAACATTTCCCTAAAAAAGAGCTATTTAATTCTGAGGAGAAAACAGTAGCTTTACAGTATAGAAATCTGGCAGGCACCATCTTACCTAAATGGTCAAAGTGAAAATCACCATTAATGATACTGTGGACCTTAGTAGCATGCACTGAAAATGGAGCTTCTTTTGACACATTGCTACCAAAGGAAATGTAGCCTGAATCTAATCATGAGGAACAACTAACAAAACCAAATGAAGGGAGAGTCTACTCCCTAAAATGCTCATTTATTTAAAAGATGTGAAGATCAGATAATCTAAAGAAATCTCGAGGAAGTGTTCCAGATTAAAGTAAGCTAAAAATTCATTTCAACTTTAATTTTCTAACTTTAACAATTGTACTCTAGTTATATAGATGACATTGGGTGCATTCAGGGTGTGATGATCATAGACTATTCTAGTTATATAGGAAAGTGTCCTGCTTCTACGAAATATACACCGATTTGGGGATCATGGAGCATCACAGCAAAAAATTACTTTCAAACACATCAGAAAAAATTAAAGAGAAATAAGTGTGATGACACTGCAATATTTCTATTCGTATGTGTAGGATCTAGGTGAAAAGTACAACAGAATTCTTTGTACTATGTGTTATTTACGAAAATGTTATGTTTTCTATAAATTAAAATTTTCAAAATAGAGTTAAATATGTGCTAAATAAAATATTCTTAGTACTTTTATTCTCTAGTCATAAGTTATAGCACTTCTCTATAAGTAGATTCCATCAAGATACTTGGCAGAGAATACACTGTGTTGCTACTTGAAAATACACTATTTGCTTTAACTTTTAGACAGATTTTCAATATTAGTTGAATGAATGAATGAATGAATTACAGATTTTAAATTAGCAAAGAAGAAACTGATGTAGGAGAAAAAACTTACAGAGGAAATGATGGGTTGAAATAAAAGAAAATATGTTATTTTCTGGATATTTAGCCATTACTACCAATTAAGTTAGAAGGAATGCATGTAAGTATGTCACTAATCATAAATAAATATATGTTTATCTTTTAATCACATGCACATGTGTATGTATGTGCATATATATTTATATATCTATATCACTTGAGCAACTTTTTCATATTAAACCATTGTATGCTTATGCACATGAGAAAATATTATAAAAGTCATTCTAATGGTGACCCTTTTGTTTTAAAAATTATTCCACACTGAGGTATAAAAATTACTGCAAATAAGAATCTGTTATTTCTTTTAAGCTCCTGCTGGATTTCAATTTTGCATAAGCCAATAGCATATTTTGTAAAAGCTCAAATTGTTTTTACTTTTAAGTGTGATGACTTATGCTACAAAGGATTTGCCATAATAAAGGCCATTTTAATTTCATTTTGCTTTCAGTTTTCCGGCTTTTTTTTTTTTTTTTTTTTGCGGCACCGGGGATTGAACTCACAGCCTCGCGCCTGCCAGGACAGGCACTTAAGCCACTGAGCCAAACTCCCGGCCCTGTTTCCTGCCTTTTTTGTGGGTGGTGGAAATCTCTAATATCTGGAAACTTAAGTGCTTTTATTCATAATATTTAAAATGTGGCTCTCATTCTCATACCTCCTCTGCTTCGATTGAAGAATCAAGATGCACTTTTGCTTGTGATTAAATTTTGTTTTTTGTTGGAGTGACCCTAACACTTAGCATCACTAAAATCTTCATGGCTTTAAAATGAAAAATTGACTCAGTTTCTTCTAAACTGAAAGCATTCTTCTTTCTAGACACCAGTTTTGCTACTGAAAACAACTATTAACATATCAATGTACTTTTCTGAGGATCTAGAAATAAATACATAGTTGATCGCTGAACCAACTACAAGGTGTTGCTCATAAGCCAGAGAGTTATTTTTTAGTGTAGTATCCTCTTTGTCAGAATTTTTATTTTCTTTAAATTTAATGCAATAGCATAAAACTTTTTTATAGATGATACATAATGTATGATTGCCCATAAATCTGAACTTTGCCTGGCATTAGAAGTGTACAAGCACCATGGTGTAATTTATTACAATGACTGACTTTATTAGCCCCTCATAGTTTGAATTCAAAGTATTAAAGCTTTTGGAATGCTTTAAAACTAAGTTCCAGGTATTCCATCGCCTTCACCTGTTTAAATGGAGACAAAATAATTGAAAAGTCAGTTAATCTACAATTGTTTGGCTCTCTTCCACATAGAGAAATTCAGCTGGAAGTCACC
Organism: Dasyprocta punctata; assembly: GCA_004363535.1. Lineage (NCBI taxonomy): Eukaryota > Metazoa > Chordata > Mammalia > Rodentia > Dasyproctidae > Dasyprocta > Dasyprocta punctata. Next base: position 46,037 of record RJWM01007959.1, on the reverse strand, counting down.
TGACACAACCAAGTCATAACATTGTACATTTTTGTCATATTAGTAAATCAACCCAAGACTAGTTAACACTCAGGGAATACTAAAGTAGAATAAAATTAAGCTAAATATTTTTTGCAGTTGTGAATATAATAATCATTAGGTTCATTTTTCTTTGCAGAATCCAACTTTAATCAAAACATTGCCACCCTCTCCCTGGGGTCACTGATTCAGAGTTAATCCAGGGTAAATCTACAACCTTAGCTAGAACATCACGGAAGATGGAGCTATCTCTCTTTGCCATGGCGATCTGAAGATGAATAATAGAGTGCCTGGTGGTCAGCACAGAAACTGAACCAAGCGCTGTACTAGGGTAGAGCAGAGCCATGCATTGGGAAGGGCCTGGCACTGATGACATCTTGTGATATCCTGGATCCACCTGTACGCCAGATTTTCTATTTCTAGAGTTTTCTTATGTGAGAAAATGGAATCCATTTCTGCCATTGTTGTCATGAGGTGAGTTTTAAGTCCCTTGCATTACAAATATAATAAAAAATAGACTTGATTTTATTGAAAAGCAGATTGATAAACTCCATAGTGCACTTGTAAAGCTGTTTAAGCACATCAGAGAATTGTAGGAAGCCAGGGTAACAACCTGATTCAAAATGCCAGGTAAAATACTAAACACATATATTTTGAGAAAACTCCTCATGTATTTGGGATGATATGCCAGACTTGGAGTAAAAAGGCCTGAGTTTAAATGTTTGAACCAGTATTTCTGAATTCAACGCTGGTCAAGTCAATAATTTTCTTAGGGTACCAGTTGTAAAAGTGGCTATTACCTCTCTTTCCTACTTTATCAGGCAACTGTAATAAACATATTAATAATGGATATAAAAATGCATTTAACACTGTAGCATGCCTGAAAAGAAATAATTGATAATAATAAAAAACAATTTCCTGCTAATATCAAGTAGTTTATTTTCATCTCATATTGTTCTTTTCCCTATGTTTACCATGTTCTGAGGATTATTTGACTTAGAATTGAAAAGTAAGAGTGAATATGCAATGCTAAGAATGAGTACCAGCTTATCATTCAGTGCTGAAAAATATTTCCATTTGAACACATGAGAAAATTATTTTCACATACGGACATTTAGAAAAAATATACCTGAAAATTAATAGAGTGTTTCCTTCATAGAGAATATAGTAAAGTTCCTTTGAAACAAAGTTAAATTTTGATTTTTTTCATTTTCAGAAATTTAGCATACACCTTAACTGTTTACTTTCATAAGTCTCTTCAAACATAAAAAGAGCAAACAGATGGAGCTGTAAAGAAATGAAAATCAAGTACTATACATGAATTTGTCTAAATAATAGAAGCTTAACCATAATGTGACTGGAAGCATTCCTGTGTAGAGAAACTTAGAACGGAATTTGTGCTGAATCGTTATGTAATAACAGTTTCAGAAGGATTTAAATTAAAGTGCTTGTTAAAAATGATGATTCAGAAGACAATCTGTGAATTTGAGTCTATCGTAGGAGTTCACATTTTTAGTAGGCTGCTATCATTGTTCTTCTGTACATCAAATTTCAGAACCACAATATTACATGGCATTGGATAAAGATAAAATAAAATGCACTCGCAATAACATTGCAGCGCTTCAGGTAAGCAGCTCTAATGAAGATGAAATCAAGGCACTAAGGGAAAATGCAGTATAATGTTCTTCCTACCTCCTAGCCACCTGCGCTGTCAAAAACTGCCAACACTGGCAGAATGATAACCTGCTTCTCTCTTTCTTTTTGACTAGCCAAGGAATTGCAATGGCAACAACAAAAAAAATAGCACCCTTCAACTTCATTGTGCAATTTGTTCACAAAGCACACCCCATGACTCTATCACCTACTGTATCAAAGTATCTGGATCTGCGACCTCAGAAGTTAGTTAAATTACATGCAAACATGGAGATCAATTCCTTTCTCTCTCTCTCTCTCTCTCTCTCTCTCTCTCTCTCTCTCTCTTTTGTACCAGGAATCAGACTCAGAACCTCTCACTTGCCAGGCAGGTGCTGTGCCCCTGAGTTGTACCCTTGGTCCTATGGAGATCAGTTCTGAATTGAGTGTTCAGAGGGCCAGACTCAGAGAAATCTTGTACTAATTATGACCTTGGTTTTTCAACCTGTTCATGGATGCTGGAGATCAATGAAGATTAAAAAGGCAAAAATGAGGCATGTGCATTATTGCTACCTTTAAATTGACGATCCTTAAATAATATTTCTAGATGTATCTTTCCCTGAATTCAAATTTATATCCCAACTGACAGCTTGACACCTCTAATTGGATTTTTAATAGTCATCATTAACTCATTATGAACAAAACAACACTTCTGCACCTTCTTGGGATGCTCCAAAACCCAGATCACTATGAATGACAAGTGCATCCCTATAGTGGCTGAAGTCAAAGAAATTAAGAGTCATTGTTCGTTTCACTGTCATCTGCCCTTATCTCCAGGAAAGTCCCATCACTCTACCCTATTAGCAAATCCTATAATTTCTACAACCAAATATAGCACTTGTTATCTGGTACATATACATTTGCTTAATAAATAAAATTAGCACCACTACCACACTTATCAAAGTTACTAGTCATTAAAATTTAGACCAATGAAAAATAAAACTTATTGTCCTTGTCTCCATTCCTACTCCACAAAAATTCATTCACAACTCAATGCTCAGAGCAATTATTTAAAAATCACACTCAGATACTGTTTAAAACTAGGGTGATCACAGAACCCACTTTATTTAGAATCGTCTCAGTTTGTTGTCATAATGTATTAATTAGGAAAAGCATCTTTTTTTTCTAAAAATGCTGATTTGGACAAGAAATTACATGATTACTGTTTTTAAAAGCTTCCAGTGCTTTCATAATGAAGTTATATGAAATGTAAAAATTCACTCTGGGTGTTACTGTGCTATGGCAGAGTCGGGCCCAGCCCATTATTCAACTTCATCTCCTGAGCTACACTCCTCCATCAGTGTTATGGTTTATATCTAGATGTCCCCCCAAAGCCTCGCAAACTGAAAAGTAAGGCTTTTGAAAGGTGATTTGCTTTAGCATTACAGCTGAATGTGTTAGGAGGTGGGGGCCAGGTCAGAAGAGGCAGATCAGGACACATGATCTGGAAAGGTCCATCTCCCTCCTCTGCTCCACCCTTCACTCTCTGCTTCCTGTCTAACATGAAGTGAGCAGCTATTTTTCTGTCACATCCCTGTGCCATACCATCTTGCCTTGGAGCCAGCAGACTATTGACTAAAACATGAGCCAAACTGGGCATGGTGGCACACAACTTTAATACCAGCACTTGGGAGGCTGTAGTGGTTGATTGATTATGTCAACTTGAAACATTTAGAAGCTTAACTAAAAGAGCTTAGGAACTCTACACCCTAGGGCATAGAAGATCTGCCCTAGGGTGGCTCATCTCCAGGATGGTATAAAGAGAAGGAGGAAGGACAAATGCATTCTATTCTTTGGAGAAGCTCTAGTCTTTGTCTTTGGTTTGCACATCATCTGCTGGCTTTTAACATAGACTGTTTTGCTTTTTGATGTAGACTCTTTGGCTTTTTAGTGTAGACATTTTGGCTCTCTATCGCAGATCCACCAGCCTGCTGGTGTGGACTTATATAGGACACTGAAGTGAACCCCAGACCTTGGATAGAATCCTTTGTCCTCTAGCATGCAAACAACTTTTGCATGCTTTCTTATCTGACTCTGTGGGTGACCATCGTAAGCCTATCCTGTAATTTTTATACTTTTGTATATCTTGTGTAATTTTTGTTTTTTTTTAGTAAACCCTAACTGATACAGCCCTATATAACACTCACCATTACCCCTAGTGATCCACTAGCAAAATTTTTGCTTCCTGTTCCCATGACCTCATGTTCTGCTGGCTTAGAAGTTTTGGTTCCAGAGGGAGGAAGGCTTACATCAGAAAGCACAACAATGGTACCACTGAATTGGAAGCTAAGACTTCCCTGTGTTCATTTTGGTCTCCTCATGCCTCTGAGGAAACAAGCTAAAAAGGGAGTCACAGTGTTGTCAGGGGTGATTGATCCAGACTATCAAGGGAAAATTAGACTACTACTCCACAATGGAGGAAAGGAAGAATATACATGGAGTGCAGGAGATTCCTTAGGGCGCCTTTTAGTATTACCATGCCCTGTAATTAAGGTCAATGGAAAGTTACAACAACCTAATCCAGGCAGAGTGACGAGTGGTCCAGAACTTTTAGGAATGAAGGTGTGGGTCACCCCACCAGCAAAAAAAAACAAGACCCACTGAGGTGCTTGCTAAAGGCCAAGGAAATACAAAATGGGTAGTAGAAAAAAGAAGTTCTAAATATCAGCTAAGACCCAGTGATCAGTTACAAAAAAAAGAGGATTGTAATTATTATCTCTCTCCAAATGTGGTTCTAATATAACATAATGTGATAGACTTAATGCTGGTTCTTGAAAATTATTAAAACCTGTGTTATAATGTTAAGATTATAAACTGAAAAGGGTAAGCATCAACCAAAAAAAAAACATGTATTCTATTCTGGTAAGGGAATTAGTGCATTTCCGTTTATAAAGAGGATAGTTATAACATGTTAGGCATAATTATAAGCATGTCTTTATATCTGGAGACTAGTTTAAAGAAATGTGTCTGGTTGCCAAGTTGACAAGAGGTGGATTGTAGTGGTTGATTGATTATGTCAACTTGAAACATTTAGAAGCTTAACTAAAAGAGCTTAGGAACTCTACACCCTAGGGCATAGAAGACCTGCCTTAGGGTAGCTCACCACCAGGATGGTATAAAGGGAAGGAGGAAGGACAAACGCATTCCATTCTTTGGAGGAGCTCCAGTCTTCGCCTTTGGTTTGGACATCGTCTCCTGGCTTCCAATGTAGACTGTTCTGCTTTCCGGCATAGACTCTTCAGCTTTCCAGCATAGACCTTTCAGCTCTCCATCGCAGACCCATCAACCTGCTGGTGTGGACTTGCGCAGAACACTGACATGAACCCCAGACCTTGGATAGAATCCTTCGGCCTCCAGTGTGCAAACAACTTTTACATGTTTCCTTATCTGACTCTGTGGGTGACCATCATAAGCCTATCCCATAATTTCTATGCTATTGTATATCTTGTGTAATTTCTGTTTTCTCTAGTAAACCCTAACTGATACAGAGGCTGAGGTGGGAGGATTGTTGTGAGTTTGAGACCAGTCTGGGCTACAAAGTGAGTTCAAGACCAGCCTGAACTGCATAGTGAGACCCTGTCTCAAAAAATAGGGCCTGGGATTTAGCTCAGTGGCCTAAGCACCTGCCTGTCAGGCCTGAAGTTGTGAGTTCAATCCCCAGTACCAAAAAATAAAATAAAATAATAAAACATGAGTCAAACAAACCTCGCCTCCTTTTCATTGCAGGGGATGGGTATTTTGTCCAGTAATTAGAAAAATGACTAAGAAATTCAATAAGCTTTCACCATATTTGCTTCATTGGATCCAGATGAGATCTCTTGAACAAGAGCTTTTCCTGGAACACTTTTCTTCTAACACCATGACTACTTCCATCCTCTTATTTTAGTCACATTTTTATTGTCAGCACCTAAAATAGCCTCACCTCTAACCACTCTATTTAAATTCGATTCCAACCATTATCTATCACTGCCCTGTATTTATTGTTGTCTATTTGTAAGATTTTAGCCATCATATGATACATTTTGTTCTTTCATTTACTCATTTATTAGTGGTGAGTTCTATTGTAATATAGCTTCATGAAAGCAGAGATTTTATCTCTTTTGTTCACTATTTCACTAATAGTGCATAGCCAGAAAAGGGACTGGTGCTAGGGAAACACTTAGGAAATGTTTGTTGAATAAATGAAGGAAAAATGAATAAGCCTCCCATAGAGAAGTTCTGTTTTATCTAAATAGAAGTCATAATAAGGCTATGCAAATTTTTCCTTTTTTAGTTGAATCTCCATTTAAAATTTCTGACATGATTTTTAAGAAAAATTCAAATTCAGATATTTTCATTCTCTGATTCATTTGTTTATATTTTGCTGAAATATTGCAAAGCACTCCTCCAAATATTTCCTCAATTTGGATGTATACTGAAAAATCACAAATCTGTCTTAAACCTAGTGCCAATTCAGTCTTCATCATTCTTCCACTCAGACTCTGAGCCTTCGTTGTGATGGTACTGGGTGTACCTCTGAAGAACTTTATACTCGAACTTTTGAAAGATTGTTTTTCTGGTATTACTGAAGCCAAATCATATGACTGCTTTGGTGCCAGGGTATGAGATCAGAAATCATTTTTTATTTTATTATTATTATTATTTTAGCTTCATTGGACTTCCTAAGGAGTGGCAATCTGCTACTCATCTCTCCCTCTTTCCATTCAATAAGTTAAGTACCATCTTCTTACCTTTGCCCCAGCATTCAGAAAGTATCATTTAACCACATTATTTCTCCCTGGATCTCTTTGTCATTTGACACCAGGAAAGTCAAAGATGCAATGTACCATCCTATTTTCACTCTTGCTCCCAAATGTGCAAGAAGCAGAACTCATGGGTTCAGAGCAGAGACTTGGGCTGTTCTGTTAACTCCCTTACCTACTGTTATAGTTTATATATTGTGTCAACTTGAGAAGTCTAGAAGCTTAAGTAAGGCAGCAGCTCTACATCCTGAGGTGTAGAGCATAAGCAGTTACCTGGCCATTGTGTCAATTTGAGAAGGTCAAAAGTTTAGCTGAGAGACTCAGCAGGGAGCCAGGGGTCTTACTTGGTAAACATCCTCATCCTGTGTAAAGGAAGGCAAGGATGTTTGTGAAGCTACACCCACCCTGGGGGGGGGTGTCCTGTGTACTATATAAAGGAGGAGAAGAGGCTTGCTGCCCCCCTTTTACTCTGGCTGCTTTTGCTTGGCTGCTGCCTTGAAGTGTTGTTTCTGTGCCATGCCACCCTGCCTTGGAGCCAGCTGATTGTGGACTGAAACCTCCAAAAACTGTAAGATAAATAAACCTTTCCTTCCCTAATTTTGTGTGTCAGGTGTTTTGTCTCAGCAACAAGTAAAGAGTAACCAAGACAGAATTTGGTACCAGGAGTGGGGTTGTTGCTGTAACTAACCTGACCATGTGGTTCAAGAGCCTTTAGAAATGGTTTGTGGGAAGAGTTTAAGAAGGTTCAGAGATGTCACCTAAGTACATAGAGCTGGAACAGCTTAGGCTGTTCTGTGGGGGAGATTCTGGTCAGAGCTCAGGAGACCAAAAGGTTGTTAAAAAGCCTGCCAGTAAAGACCAGGCTCGGGAGGTTTCTGCTAGGAAAAAGGACCACATTGGCTGTTGGACTCCACATGATGTGTACTACGACTTGGCAGAAAGTTTGTCTACATTTTGCTTGTGTCCACAGACTTTGCCTGAGACTAAGATTAACGACCCTGGATTAATCTGACAGAGGAAATCTCAAGGCAGCAAAATATTAAAGTGGTGACATGGCTATTGTTGGGGGCTTTTAGTCAGATTTATGTTAAAAATCAAAAACAAAGAGCCCAGCAGGATAATTTAAAAAGTGACTTTGGCCAGAAAGCTATGGACTGTAAAGAGAGAATTGAGATCTTCATTGATGAGAAGGAACAGAATAAAAAAAGATGGCCTGGCGGCATCATGGGAAGAGGCAGCTGGTCCCCACACTTTGCAGCCTCAAAACTGCAAAAGTGAAAGACTTTGCTTGAAGGAGAAAGCCTCAGAGCATCATGTTCCAGAATGGCTGTGGCAGCCGCACCAGGTTGCAGAATGGAGACAGCATAGAGAATCTGTTCCTCAGAATCAGGTTCAGGGTGCCCAGCGATCCAGGCACTTTATCCCTATAGTCAAGAGAGAGGAGAGTCTGGCTACTGCTCCAAATGGCAGCAGACCTTGGCATCATCCACGTTGTGCAAGGGTTCTGAGGCTAAAAAGGCTTCCACTTCGATTAAGCCAAAAGTGCAGTGGAGACCTCAGAAGTTTGGAAAAGACAGGAATGTGGATCATCTAAGGAAACCTGCAATTAGGGAGCAAAGCCAGACCAAGAGAGAAGCTGTGGGATGGGTAACCACCAGAAGTGCCATGGGGGTGGAACCACACAAGCCCCTTGGAGCTCACAATTTGCCATAGATTGTCTCCAATGGTTCACATGGAACTACAGGACTTAATGTTTGCCCTGCTGGATTTTGGTCTTGCTTTGGTTCTAATGTTTTGTATTCCCCTGTTTGTAACTTTTGGAATGGTAATGTTTACCTTGTGCCTTTATATGTTAGAAGTGTTTAACCTGGTTTTCATTTGTACAGGGGTTTACAGGTAAGAGTTTGCCATAGATCTTGGAGGAGATTTGGGACTTGAACTTTTCAGCAGAGCTGAAACTGTTAGGACTTTGGCAACTCTTGCAGATGGACTAAATCCTTTTGCATAAAGGGATATGCATGAGTCTTTGGAGGTCCAAGAAAAATGTTGTTTTGAATGTAATGTAGTGTGGGTAGACTTAATGCTGATTGTTAAGATGTGTTAAAATATTGTTAAGTTGCAAAATGTTAAGAATAAGCATGCCTTGTATCTGGAGACTGATTTAAGGAAATGTATCTGGTTGCCAAGTTGACAAGGAGTGGATTTCTATAGTTTATACATTGTGTCAACTTGAGAAGTCTAGAAGCTTAAGTAAGGCAGCAGCTCTACATCCTGAGGTGTAGAGCATAAGCAGTTACCTGGCCATTGTGTCAATTTGAGAAGGTCAAAAGTTTAGCTGAGAGACTCAGCAGGGAGCCAGGGGTCTTACTTGGTAAACATCCTCATCCTGTGTAAAGGAAGACAAGGATGTTTGTGAAGCTACACCCACCCTGGGGGGGTGTGTCCCGTGTACTATATAAAGGAGGAGAAGAGGCTTGCTCTGCTCCCCTCTTTTACTCTGGCTGCTTTTGCTTGGCTGCTGCCTTGAAGTGTTGTTCCTGTGCTGTGCCACCCTGCCTTGGAGCCAGCTGATTGTGGACTGAAACCTCCAAAAACTGTAAGCTAAATAAACCCTTCCTTCCCTAATTTTGTGTGTCAGGTGTTTTGTCTCAGCAACAAGTAAAAAGTAACCAAGACACCTACAAATTGTGTCACTTTGGTTTATATTATATTTTTAAAATGTCTAATGAGAGCATCTACCTCACATAGATAATGTCAGGTATGCATGGAACAATTCTCAAGTAGCACTTAGTGCAATCATTAACACATATTAAATAAACAACTAATGAAATTAATTTCTTTGATTATTGATGTATATATTGACTATTATTATTTTTGCAGTATTTTTGAAACAGCAGCAGGATTGGTGCATAAATTTCACTCAATAGGAAGATCCAACTTTGCAGGTGGTTGAAACAGGGACTGATAGCAGCTGTTTGTGTGGAGAGGTCTGAAAAAAACCAACAGAACTGCTTCAAGAAGGAGGCCAAAGTTTCCTCAAAGTGTCTTTTATTCTAGTCCAAGAAAAGACCTGATGTAACTTGGTGGATTTTTATTTCCTTGAAAGTAAAGAAAAAAAGATCAAATTTTAGTAGGTATAGCATTTGTAATGGTTTTGTATGTCTGCTGACTTTATCTTCTCTCTCTGCTTTCCTCTTATAATTCTCAAACCAGTGTGTCTTGAACACTGACTGTACTTTTACCTTCTTTCAAGTGAGATCACCGTAGAACTAGTTTGTGCTCCAAATCACTCTGTATTGCCTTAGAAATATATGCAATCAGTGGTCACATAAATTCCTTCTGCAACCATATGGAAAGTCAAGCATACGGCAAAAGAATTTTTGAGTTTTTTATCTGTTGAGCCTGACCTCAAACTTCTAGCTAACAGATTGCTATGTAATTTTTATTTAAATCTTCATCCTTACAAGGATTTGTTATTAGATAAAGTGGTGTGAATTTCATGCCATGACATACTCTCATTATGTTTTCAATCTAAATATAGTTTTCTACAAAGCAGTTTACCAAAAGGAAATTGACATTATTTCTCTTTTTAAATTTTTGGTTTCAAAAGAATTGCTCCATACATTCACTATGCAGGGTATTTTAAAATATAAAAATTACCTGTAGAATGAAACTGACAAAAATAAAATATTCTGATATTGCTGGCCTCTGTTTTTCCTTCCTCAGGGGAAACAATTCTGTTTATTGAAGACATAACAATATTTATGTCATTCCTTCATGTCAGTTCATTATCGCAACCTGGCAGATTCAGTTGAATTTGAAGCAAATTTGTTGAAATCAGTTTTGTCTCCTCTTTGGCCATTTCAAACAAAGCATAGATATACTGTCAAACCAAAATATACATAGCAAAAGCTGATATTTGAAAATAAGTGAAAGCAGATATTTGAAATCAAGTCTCTTAATTCCCTAATTCACATCATAAAAGGATCTAGGCAGTTGTTGGCAAGAGGGGTATGGAATGGAAACTTTAGGAAATATTGTAAAGAAGACATTTGGAGTAAATTGCTTCTATCTTTCTTGGAAAGAAAATGCATAGTGTCCCTGTTACCTAAAGACTGGTGACAAGGACTTTACTGGCTAAAATAAGAGCTTGCTAATGTAGAATGCATTTGGAGGTAACAGTTGTGCTTCATTTTCCCTGGGGAAATATCAAAACTGGAAAACAGGCTCATGAGCTGCTGATCTGGTGAGCCATAGAGGCTGCTTTTGGGTTAGGATTCATTTGTTCTCTCTGAATGTGTCAGGGAAATGTGTCAACTTTTGTAAGTGATGAGGAAAATTTCATATCCTATAAGTAAACTACAAGATTCCCAGGTCAAAATATGAGACCACCCAGGAGAACTCAGGCAAAATCAAGCTTGTGAGTCTAATTTAAAAGTCTGCCAAGCACCCCCCACCAAAAGGAAAAAGAAACTCAACAACAACAACAGCAACAAATCATGATATCATGATTCGTTCTTGTTGCAATGTTTATTGCTGATTAAAAACTTGCAACACTCTCCCTTTAACTTTCTTTATATCCTCCTCAATATTTTAGTCTCACAGAAGGCAGAAACTAAAGTTACCAATGGTGGAAAATTAGGAGAAATATTAAAATGACAAACACAATACTGTCTTAGTTACTTTTCACTCGTTGCTGGGACAAAATAACTGATGCCCAAAATTAGGGAAAGAAAGGTTTATTTCTTACTGTTCTTGGGGGTTCCAGTCCATACTCCATTGACTCTAAGGCAGCTTGGCAAGGTGGGGCAGCCATTCATGATGGCTGCCAAACAGCAAGGCAAACCCCTGCTCACGAAGGAGAGACATGCCTTCCTCTCACCTTTATACTGTATGTTGGCTCCACGCCTGGGTGGGGGCAGCACTCACATTACCAATCCCAGTGCTAGAAAACAAACCAATCATGAATGCCAGACTCAGCCCTGTCCATTCCACGATTACATGAGACTTTGGGGGGACACAGAATCAAACCCATACATTCCACCCTGGCCCCCAAGGACTCATGTATATCCTTATACCAAAGACATTTAGTCCATCTCCAAGAGTTGTCAAAGTTCTAACTGTTTCAGCATTGTTGAAAAACCCAAGTCCCAAATCTCCTACGAGATTTATGGAAAACTCTTAACTGTAACCCCCTGTACAAATGAAAACAAATTAAACACTTCCAGTATGTAAAGGCACAAGGCAAATATTACCATTCCAAAAGTTACAAGCAGGGGAATACAAAGCATTGGAACCAAAGCAAGTCCAAAATCCAGCAGGGCAAACATTAAGTCCTGGAGCTGCAGGTCCAGCATCTGAAACAACCTGGTTGCAAGCTCCAAAAGACTTGAGCAATTCCACCCCCTCCCCCACCCCTGGCACTTTCAGGGGTTTTACCTTGCACAGGTTTCTGTGGATGATCCATGTTCCTGGCTTTTCCAAACTTCTGGGTTTTCCACTGTACCCCTGGCTTCACCCTTATATCTTTAAATATTGCCCTCTGATGGCAGAGCAGAAGCTGCCTTAGCCTTAAAATTTGTGTGTTTTCCTTGCACCTAAAACCAGTGCCATGTGGATGCCACCAAGGTCCGCTGCCAGCTGGAGCAGTAGACAGGCTTTCCTCTCTCTTGGCTATAGGGGTTGAGTGCCTGGATCACTGAGCTCTCTGAACATGAGGAAAAGCTTCTCTATGCCACCACCATTCTGGGATCTTGTGTGTCCACCACCATTTTGGAACCTCCTGTGGCTTCCATTGCCACTCTGGAACATGATGCTCTGAGGTGTTTTCCTCCAAGGAAACAGGCCATTTTTAAAAATTTTTTTGCTCTTTCTCAGCAATCCAGGTCTCAGTTCTATCTTTACAGTCCACAGCTCTCTGACAAAACTCACCATGTTTTAAATCACCATGCTGGGCTCGTTGCTCTTGATTTGCAACATAAATCTGGCTAAAAGCCCCCAACAATAGCCAGGCCACCATTTCAACATTCAGCTGCCTTGAAATTTCTTTTGCCAGATTAATCAATCCTCTGTCCTTAATCTCAGTCTTAGGCAAAGTCTCTCGGCAGGAGAAAAATGCAGACAAACTTTCTGCCAAGCTATAACACACATTGTGTGGACTCCAGCAACCAATGCAGTCCTTCTTCCCAGCAGAAACCTCCCAAGCCTGGTCTTTACCAGCAGGCTTTTTATCAACCTTGTGGTCTTCTGAGCTCTGACCAGAATCTCCCCCACAGAACAGCCTAAGCTGTTCCAGCTCTATGCATTCAGGTGACATCTGCCTTAATTACTTTTCACTCATTGCTAAGACAAAATACCTGATGCCCAAAATTAAGGAAGGAAAGGTTTATTTCTTACAGTTCTTGGGTGTTTCAACCCATACTCAGTTGGATCCAAGGCAGCATGGCTTGGCAGGGTGGCCATTCATGGTGGCCACAAAACAGCAAGGAACACTAATCGGGAAGAGTGTGAAAAAAAAAGATGTGTGTTCCTCCCACCCTTACACTGTATGTTGGCTCCACACCTGGGCAGGTGCAGCACTCACATCACCAATTCCAGTGCTAGACAACAAACCAATCACAAATGCCAGACAGCCCCATCCAAATTACATGAAGCCTTGTGGGGACACAGGACAAACCAATACAATATCTCTGAACCTTTCCAAACTCTTACCACAAGCCATTTCCAAAGGCTCTTGAACCACGTGGTCAGGTTTAGTCACAGCAATGACCCCACTCCATTGGTACAAAATTCTGCCTTATTTACTTTTCACTCATTGCTGAGACAGAATACCTGATGCCCAAAATTAGGAAAAGAAAGGTTTATTTCTTCCAGTTCTTGGAGGTTTTAGTCCATATTCAGTTGGCTCCAAGGCAGCGTGAAGTGGTGGGGCAGTCATTCATGGGAGCCACCAAACAGCAACATGAACCAGCAAGAAAGAGAGAGAGAGAAAGAGAGAGAGAGAGAGAGAGAGAGAGGGACATGCCTACCTCTTGCCTTTATACTGTATGTTGGCTCCACCCTTGGGTGGGTACAGCACTCACATTGCCAATCCCAACACTAGACAACAAACCAATCACGAACGCTAGACTCAGCCCAGTCCATGCCACAATGATATGAGACTTTGGGAGGACACAGGATCAAACCCATACAATACCCTTTCCTAATCCCTCCTCATCACAAGCCAGAATTTTAAAACAACATTGGAATTTTGAGTCAGTACACCACACTTTCCAATTTAATAGTATTTGTATGCTCTTTGAACTTTCTCCCTCTTTCTCTGTCTCTCTCCCTCTCTCTCTCCCTCTCTTTCTCTCTCTTAAAACAGGGTTTGACTATGTTATTCAGGCTGACCTTGAACTCACTATGTAGCCCAGGCTGCCCTCAAACTCACAGCAATCCTCCTGCCTCAGCCTCCCACATGCTGGGATTACAGGCATGTACCACCATGCCTGACTGTGAACTTATTAAATTTATACCATGTGTGCTACCTAAAAGTGACCAGAAATGAAATGAAGTTAACCTTTTTTTTCCCCCAAAGGCAGAGGACAAACATGTCCCACTGAATAACTGGAAAGTGAAAAGGTAAGCAGAAAATAGCCATCATAGAATTTAACCTCAGAGTCCTGCTTATTCAACATTGAAAGGGAACCAGAAAATGGGAAAAAAGGAGGGGAAAAGAATCAAAATGTTAGATGTATATGAACCAGTTTCCCACTGTAAATGTATTTATGATGTATCCCAAACATATATTAATAAAAAGGAAAGAGAAAAAATTTATTGGTTGCGTTTGTAATACAAATAAATGACAAAAGTATAAATCTGAAATTCTTTAAAACTGCATACACATTTAGGTTGTTAAAGAAAATAAATGTGCAGTAGAGTACGAAATTATGCTCAACTTGAAAAATAATCTTGCAGAAACAATTTAAAACAAGGTAAGGTATTCTTTATCAACCATATTAGTAAAGATTACACAAACCAATAATATATAATTTTCATAAAAATGTAAAGAAACAAATACATTAAGATAGAGATCATAAGACTGTAAGTTGGCCCACCCATTTTAGAACAAAATTTAGTAGATACTCTCAAATTTTAAATGAGTATACCATCAGTCCCAGAAATTCCATGAGTTAGATAAATTGTATACCTGTGTCCCCAGAAATACTCATTTATCCTTTTACCCTATTTTATAGCGTACATATTATGCCAAAGAACTCTGCTATAACCTGGAAAAATATATGAAAAAATAAAAAACAAAACAAAACAAATGATAGACAGTTGTTTTAATTAGTCTTAATTTTTAGAGTAAGAGGATAATAATGATTTAAAAGTGAAGAAAATACCAGTTTAATTGAGGATGAGTCATGGACAAATGTGGTAGTGTCTAATGGACATGAACTATACATCTTTGAAGTTAGAAAAATTTCAAATATTTTGATCAGGGTGTGCTCATGAATGAGGTGATGACAAGGGAACAATGACAATGTGGAAAACATAAGATCTCTTGTTGAGGTAACATCTAACACTAAGGCTGTGAGGCAGAAAGAGCTCAGAGTATTTGAGTAAGAGAAGTATATACTGGAATCAGAGTACAAAGGAAAGGCTGGGCTTTAAGTAGGAGGAAGGAGAACAGAAGAGACTGAGGTGAGACAGAATGTGTGGGTAAGGACCGTTTGGGTGGGTTAGAAAGTGGCTGGAGTAAGTGCAAGTTTTCTTCTTGTTTTTTCTTTGCTTATGTATCTCATTGGGTTGGGAAATATTAGCTACAAGTGACAATGACCTTGTGGGGGAGGGATGTTGAAAGTTTTAAGAAGATAGAAATTGTAAAATGGTCATCTAGGAGACCTGATAAATGAATTGACTGTGAAGCGTTGTGCTCTAGATTGGATCTGATATGTCCTCCATAGGTCCATATGCTACAGGCGTGGCCATCCACCTGTGGCACCACTGGGCAATGGAGGAAACTTTATGAGACAGAACTGAGTGGGAGGTAAGTTTTAGGCCATTGAGAGTGTCCTCACTATTGAAATTTGAGAATGTTATTTTTTCCTCCTCCTCCCCCTTTCCTCTTTCTTTTTCCCCTTGCTTCTCCTTCTCTGTCTTATTGCTTTCCTGACATCAGGAGGTAAGCAGTTTGTTCCTTCCCATGTGCTGCCTACCACAGGACCAAGAGCACCAGGGCTGATCAGTCATGGACAGCAACACCCAGAACTCTGAGACAAAATAAACTTTTGCTATTTTTAGGTTGTTTATCTCAGGTATTTTGTTGCAGTAATGGAAAGTTGACTCTCACAATGAGTGATATGACGTGGTCAGCCTGGTTGTGTTTTTATGCAAATGTGTGCAGTTGCACAAATGTGGATAGAAAATAAACAGAGATTTAAATTTACGCAGGGCTAACTTTTTTTTTTTTTTTTTTTTGCGGCACCAGGGATTGAACTCACAACCTCGCGCCTGCCAGACAGGCACGTAAGCCACTGAGCCAAACTCCCAGCCCTGGTTTTTTGAGGCAGGGTCGCACTGTGTAGCTCAGACCAGCCTTGCGCTCGCGTTGTAGCCGAAGCCGGCCTCGAACTCACAACGCTCCTCCTACCTCAGCCTCCCGAGTGCTGGCATTAAAGGCATGCACCACCATGCCCGGCTCACAGGGCTAATCTTTACCAAGTTGATAATGTGAATTGAAAAAGCACAAGGATGGTGAGGCTGAAGATGTATGCCATGTGTGAGGGTGATTTTTTTTATTAATGATTATGCATATAAATTGGTCAAGCAGGTAGTAAAATGGAAGTAGAGTAGTTCCCACCAGAAATGCTGACCATGGGCAACTGCAGAAGTGAACCGAAAGGTAGAATGATTATAAAAGGTAGAATATTCCTTAACACATTATAATCACCAGTAAAAGTATGCAAAATATGTACAAACATTTTTGTTTCATGGGGGAAAAATAGTGAATTGTGGCACATCCGTAATTGTAATACTAAGAAGTAATTAAAATCCATATGGTAGGTCAGGTGATATACACTAAAGTTAACACTGATAATAAAGAAGACAAAGTAAGTCATAATACAACATAATGGGTTGAATTCAGTTTATGTGAAAACATACCAACACACTCAAAAAGGACATATATATAGATATAAAATACTATGAAAAGATTTGAAGTTAGTTTCTAATTGAGGAGGAGAATGAAGAACATCCAAATTGAAGACTCCGTAGAAAAGGCACCCTGTCTCTGTTCCCTGCACAGGACAGCCATCACGGGGCCATAACAGGAAAGCATGGAGGAGCTCAGTATTACTATTGAATGAATCAATAAGAAACTTTCACATTAGAGTCCACATTTCTCTTCAGTAAAAGTATAAGACACTGTGTTTGTCTACTGAACATGAAGTTTAAATCAACCAACCAAACTTAGAAACAAGTAAAAAAAAAAAAAGCTGCTAAAAGTATATGAACAAGCATTTTTGAACTGAAGCAAGACTTTCAAGATATCAGCAGATGAAATGCTGAAACTTCAAAATTCTCTTACTTCAAGTGAGTTAAACTGTTTTATTATTTACTTATGTGAAGCACAAAGGTATGCTGCATTTGCTTTAATTTAAAGACTAATTAAACAGTAGTCTTCTACCCTTATTCATCTATGAACTTCTTTTGTTGTTTCACAGTGTATCTTCAAAAACTATTCACCACATAGAGTAAGATGACTGCTCACATAAATAAATACAAGGCAATCACGTAAGGCTAATTAAATTGGGCCATAGCTTCGATTAACTTTAACTCTGTAATGTCTTTTTTTCCTCTCCTAGTTTACTATTATTTTACCAATCTGATTTTCTAACTTTAATGTTTGGTGTTTGTACCCATATTTAGGGGGAAAAGTTTTATAGCAATGTAAAATTAGACATAGAAATTACTTCATTTTTAACTTGTTTTAAACATATGTCTCATGGAGGAGATTAATTTTTTGTTGTTGTTGTTAGAAACAACATGCAGGTTGTTAGTGAAAGAGAAGAGGAAAAGGGAGAGGAAAGAAAAGATGAAGAGAAATGGGGAGAAAGAGAGAGAGATCATTTCTTGGTGTATCCATTATGGTCTTGTTAGCCAGGAGAAATTGTAAAAGAAAATCAAATAGTTAGGGACTCAGGAAAGTGCAAATATATATTTGCCGTGTGCATGAAGAGGAAGACAGGTCTCTAGAGCTGACTTTCCTCCAGGTTTACAGAATTTAAGCAAAGAACATTCGCCCTCTGCTGGGTTAATTTGGAAAAACATAAGAAGATATTTAAAAAGAATTACAGGGAGATGCGAGAATAGAGGAGCAGAAAAAAGGGGGAGTGGAAGAAAGGAAGAAGGAAATTGTATTGAAGAAAGTAGATTATATTACAAATTTCTGCTTGAAATTATTTAGTTGTGTTCCTCTGTTTTATTTTTTAACTGTAATCTGAAAATGGTCACTAGAAAAGAACTTTTTAACATCAGGCCTTTTTTTGATGCTAAAATGACGAGACTTACAGATAATTACTACCACTTTAATTGATGACTGAATATATTGTCCTAGAAAGATTAAATTTGGTCTTGAAACTTTAACAAGATTTCCTGTTATTTACTTGTTCCTTAATATAATTTAAAGTGATTGATGCCTTAAAGTAAGTAAATTTGCATTCAACTTTACATTGATTAGTTGAAGAGTTGGAAGTTTATTGAGAATATCTACACAATCAAAGGAAACTAATTGAAATAATAGGAAGATGTCAGAGTGGCAGTGCATGGCAGTGCAGGCTGGCCAGCCACGAGTCTTCTTGGCATCACAGTTAATAGAAATGGGAAAACTTCTATTCTTAGAGTTTTCTTATTTTTAACCTCAATATGACCAGTTCCTTGATCATGAAAGAATCCTACCCATCTCCCATTTCTCAGTCTGAGCCCTGAGGAAAAGACACATCCAGGGATCTTTTTTATAAGTTCTTTCATATTCTTAAGATGCATTGAGTGTGCGAGACTTTTAGGGAAAAGTCTGAGGTAGAAGAGTTGCAAAATCTCAGAGACAAACTGTCCACAAATAACAGTTTAAAGGAAGAGAGGTTGACATAGGCTGATGGTTTCAGAGTTTTTAGTCAATAACTTACACCATTGCTGTGGGCCAGAGGTGAGGCTGTAATATGGTGGAAGGGTGTGGTGAACCAAGCCGCCCAGTATGTAGCAGCTAAGAAGCAAAGAAGATGAGAGAGACCCACAAAAGAAAGGGCAAAGATGAGATATAGGTGCCAGGCCCATGTCCCCATGACCTTCAAATCCATCACACCTCCTGACAGCCCATTTAGTTATAAATTCATAATGGGTTAGCTCTTTCGTAATAATTCTCACAACCCAGTCCTTTCTATCCCTCATCTCGCCACACTGCTGCATTGCAGATCACACTTCCAATACTGGAATCTTCGGGGGAACGTCCATGTTTAAACAGTAAGAGTAGACTTACACCATCACCCACAACTGTCCACTCTCAGTCAAAGCATGATTTCTGAGTGCAGGAAAAATGTTAAAACACTGATGGATGATACAGAGCACAACCTGCATGTTAAATTCTATTGTTGTCACCATACTTTAAGATACCATCTCCTGTGACCCAGATTGTAGCAATAGCCAATCAGTGGACTCTCTTTCTCTGAACATTTTCTCTTCAAGCTATTTCAGAAGTTTTGGAGTCACATACATGTGGATTTAAATCTTACTTCTGCCTCTCGTTAACTGTTGATCAAGGACAAATCACTCTACTTTTGTGATTCACAGATTTGTCATCTAAAAACAAGACAAATCCATTTTATGTGGGACTACAAGCAACACACATACATAATTAGCATTTAACTTGATGTAAAAGTTGCTCAAAAGTAGTTATTATTGCTGCTGTCCTTTAAGTTGATATTATCAAAGCAGTTTCAAAACAGAATATGTAAAATTGTTGTCATTGACTTGAATTACAAACAGAATCCATTAACTTTATTACAAGCATTTTGGGAAATTGGAGGATAGAGAGACTCTCCCTGACTATGGGGAGACTTTCCAGAGTAAGTAAAAACTTCAACCTTTGTTCTTCTGGTTAGTTTTTTGCTAACCAAATGAGAGTCCAAATTAGCAGTGCTGCCTAATAGATCAGACAAATCTGTTAGGAAAAAGAACTCTGCATTTTAAAAATTCCATATCCCATGAAATTTTATTCTCTACATAGAATTTACAGATTGTGTGTGTATATGCCTTTTATGTGAGATGAAAAGCAGGGTTCATAAGACCTAGTCATTTTTCTGTTAAGAACTTTTGACTGGAAGGAAGAATTTTGTCCATTCTCTTTTCTTGAAGAACAATCCAGTAGGTACTCTCCTGTTCCTTGTGAGTTTACTGTTCTGGAGAAGTTTGCACATTTCGCAGACCTGTCTTTAGCTAGGATTCAAAGAATTAATAAAATCTCTTTGTTTCTTTTCTTCTCAACCCAGCATGCCACCTACTCCTTGGTAACATTATTTGTTTTAGGGTGGTTCTACTCTCCTGCCATGTAGTTCTTGGTTTTGTTTTGTTTTGCTTTGCTTTGCTTTGTTTTGTTTTTGATCTGTGGGCAAGCCGTGTTACCTAGGCTGGCCTCAAATTTGTCATCCTCCTGCCTCACCCTTTTGAGTAGCAGTGCAGCAACCCCCTGGATCAGAAAAGTCAGACACAACTGACAATACCACTTGGGGTTCTCAAAGTTTTTATGCCTGTTGAGCTAGATAACAATCAGGAAGAGAGAACCTCCAAAGAATAATGGTAGCTTTTGAGGTCTGGCAGAGCCTTGCAATGGGAATACCCGAGCCACAGTGAACTCTGAACATACACAAAGAGTTTAGGCAAGATGGAGTTTTTAAAGGTGAAATGAAGACGAGTACATGAAACATTGTAAACCAGTAATCCGTGACTACAAGGATTTAGAGTGAGGTGGATCCATTCTGGGTGGAACGGCGACGGGGCTGACTCCATGAAGAGACATACTTTGTGTGAGGACACGGCGACTTTTGGGCAGGGTTACGGCTCGGGCACAGTCTTCTGTGGAGTCGTTGCTATCAAACAAGCAGACATGCGTACGATCCCTTCCTTCGTAATCTGCCAACTGCATTTATTATTTTTTTCTTAGAACTTCACAAAAGTGACTCCATTTTGATTCTGACTCCTTTCTCATTTGAAAATATTTCAGATTCCCAAGTTTTTAGTCTCTAATTCCTGAATTTCTAGTTATAAGTAAGGCAAGATTGTCCCCTTTTGTAACCTAATACAGTGGAATTTCTATTGCTTGCATACATAAATTCTCACTAATATGCAATTTAAAATCAATCTTATTCAAATTACTCATACTCATATGGTCTTTTTTTCTTACATAAGATTCTATTTAAAAATCTTTTCACCTCTTGGTATAAGAAAAATTCAAACTCTTTTACTAGGCAGTATGCCTCATTTTAACTTGATTACATCTGGAAAGTTCTTATTTTCAAATGAGGTCATATTCATGGATGCCAGAGATGTTGACTACAACATATCTTTGTGAAGGATACAATAATACCTCTTAGCTTAAAAACTAGCATCAGTTGCTATATTTTATAGGATTAGATCTGGGCTGGTAACATGACAGAGAAGATTCATGTGCTTGTCTCAGTCTGCCTCTCCAGTCAGTTTCCTCATTCAGAACACATAATTAAGCATCGCTTATTCGCATGTTAATCTGGGCTACATTTTCCCCAAATTATTTTATCTCTAATTTTTGTGCTAATAGCCAGATCTGTGCTCTCACTCCTTATAATACTTTCCCAGGGATAATATCTATTCACAAAATTGTAACTTACAACAAAACTGTATTCTCTCATACTTGTGAAGTTTCAAACTTGGAAATTCAGATCCAGTGGTCATTCATCATTTGGAATAACCTGACGCTTCCTCTGAAGACTCCAGAGCAGAATTCTTTCTTGACTCTTTATAACTACTGGGCTTTCTAGTAATTCTTAATAGTCTTTGGTTTATGATCAGACCAGTCTAATTTGCTCCCTTATCTTCACATAGCCTTTTTCTCTCTAGTTTTAGTTGTGTCTTCGAATCTTTCTCTCATACATGTATCAGTGATTAGGTTTGGATCCCTTCCTAATGCAAGGTTACGTCATTTGAAATTAATTACATCAGCTAGAGATGTAGCTCAGCAGCACAGCACCTGCCTGGCAAGTGTAAAGTCATGAGTTCAATTCCAGGTACAAAAAAAAATAGATTATATCTAGGAAAACTTTATTTCCTAATAAGGACATATTCACTTCATAAAGTGAAGACTTTAGTATGTCTTTTTTTAAAAGTACATAATTCAGTCCACAGCACTTGTTGTTTTGTGAAGACAGTATTACAGGATCACAGACAGAGGCTATACTCAAACAACCTATCTCTGATTTTATTTGTGGAAGTGACCGTGGTAATCGTGCTTCATTTTGCAGTTGTGCTAAGAGGTTGCTGGAAGAGAGAGACAGAGACAGAGAAAGGCAGAGATACAGAGGAATTTCAAGACTGAGATTTGTTAGAAATCTGAATTCCCTGAGGGAGTCAGTGACAAATCTATAACATTCCTCAGGGATAGAGGAAGACCTGAAGGAAAACTTAAATCAGTGGGCTCTCTCTTTTGACAGATCTTTTCACTAGTTTCCTGCAAATGTTCTTAAACAATTTAGATGCTGGTCAAACACTATGGCAATGGTATAAAAAACAAAAATTTTCTAAGATTTCCGTGAAGCTGGATTGGCATTTAGAGGAGCTCTGTATTTGAAGTTCTGGCTACAACAATTGCTAATTGCATTATCTATGTCAAAAGGACTTTGATTTTTCTTGGCAAAATGAAAGACTTTCTAATGCCAGTGAATAACAGTCTACCATAGAATACATTGTACATAAATATTGTAAAAGATTCGTATAATGTGTTATTAATTTAATTTGCTTTTAGTGGTATATTTTATATATACACAATAACATTCATCATAGAGAATCTGTACCTGTACATGATATGTTTTGATCCTTTTTTCCCACTCCCCCCACTTCCAACCCCTCTTCATCTTCTTATTTACAACAACATTGTTTCCAATTTTTCCTTCTGTTCTCTTTTTTTTTCTTGTCCCTTCCCTCCCTCATTCCTCATCCCCATTCTTATTTGAACATTTTCTTCCTATTTCCCAGTATCTATTGTACATTTGGCTCCTTATTTACACTTTTGATTTTCACACCATAGAAATAATGAGGTATTTAAACATGTGTGTCTGATTTATTTCACTTAAAAGTATGGTCTAAAGTGCATTCATTTAGCTAGAAATGTTGCAAGTTTATCCTTCTTTATGACAGAGTACTACTCCACCATATTAAAAAATATATATCTTCTTTATCCATTCATCAGTTGGTGGGCATTTGGTGTGTTTTTGAGATTTAGCTATTACAAACTGTGCCACTGTAAACACGGGTGTGCCTTTTATAGTTGTGGTATGATGTTTTTAATTCTTTCAGGAAGATACCAATTAGGGGAAAGCTGGGTCAAATGGAACCTCTAGTTTTAGTTTTTTTGAGAAATCTCCATGCTGGTTTTCACAGTGTTTGCACAAGTCTACACTCCCAACAACAGCAGGGACTGGTTCCTTTTTTTCCCAGCATCCTACCAGCATTTGTTATTGACTGATATCTTGATAATAGTAATTCTTTCTAGAGTACCATGGAATCTCAGCATTATTCTAATTTCCACCTATTGAATGACTAGTGATGCTGAACATTTTTTCATATATTTATTTGCTGTTTCTACTTCACCATCTGAGAAGTGTCTATTTATTTCAGATGCTCATTTTTGGACTGGGTCCAATTTTCTTTCCACACTGTGGGTTATCTTTTCACACTGTTGGTAGTTTCCTTTGCTACGCAAAGCTTTATAATAGAGTGAGAGCCCAGTTGCTGATGCTGTGTGATATTTATTGTGCAATCAAGCTTTTGTTCACAAAATCTTTGCCTACACCTATGTCTTCAAGAATTCTACCTATTCCAGCAGATTTAGTGTTTCTGTTTTAATATTTAGATTTTGATCCATTTCAATTTTAGATTAGTTTAGTTCATGGTGAGGGACATCGGTCTAGTTTAATCTTTGGCATATGTAGAGCCTGTTTTTCCAGTACCATTTATTAGAGACTCTCTCTCTCCCTGTGAAGGGATTTGGCTCCTTGTCAAAGATAAGGGCATTGAGTATGTCAAATTGTTTCTGAATTGTCTAATCTGTTCCATTAATATATAGGTCTGTTTTTGCCAGTATTATACTGCTTTTATCACAGTAGCTTTGTAGTGTAATTTCACATCAGGGATTGAAATGCCCTCTGCCTTACCTTTGTTGCCCAGAATTGCTTTTGATATTCTGGATCTCTTTCAGTACCAGATGAAATCTGGTATGGTTTTCCCTAATTCTGTGAGATACACCATTGGAATTTTGAGTGTGTTAAATCTGTATAACAATTTTGGAAATATGGCCATTTGCACTATACTGGTTCTTTCCACTCAAGAATAAGGAATATCTTTCCATTTTCTGATATCCTCTTAGAGCTCCTTTTTTCAGAGTACTATAGTTTTCAGTGTAAAGGTCTTTTACTTCTCGTGTTAGATTGAGTCTTAGGTATTTCATTTTTTCCTTTTTTGGTGCTATTGTGAAAAGTTTGGTTTCCTTTATTTCTCTTTCAGTGAGTTTTTTATTTGTATGCCAAAATGCTATTGATTTTTGTGTGCTGACTTTGTATCCACCTGTGTGATTGAACTTGGTTATTAAATCTAGGAGTCTTCTGGTGGAGTTTTTGTGGTCTTCTGTGTAGAGTATCATGTCATATGCAAATAATAATAATTTAATTACTTCCTTTCCTATCATTATTCTTTCTATTTCTTTCTCTTACCTAATTGCTCTGGCCAAAGTTTCCAGGACTATTCTGAATAAGAGTGGAAACCATGGACATCATTATCTTGTTCCAGATTTTAGAGTGAAAGCTTTCAGTTTTTGTCCATTTAGTATGATATTGCCTGTTGGTTTGTCATACATGGCTTTTGTCAGATTGAGATAAAGACTATCTATTCCAATTTTCTGTAGGGTGTCTATCATGAATGGGTGTTGAACTTTGTCAAACATTTTTTCCACATCTATTGAGATATTCATATGCTTTTTATCCTTGGCTCTGTTAATATGGTGTTTTACAATTATTGATTTGCATATATTAAACCATCCCTGCATCCCTGAAGTGAATCCTACTTTGTTATACTGAATAATCTTCTTGATGATTTGCTGCATTCTGTTTGCCTGTATCTCTTTGAGAATTTTTGCATCTATGTTCATTAGAGAGATTGGCCTATAGCTTTTTTTCTTGCTTGAGTCCTTGTCTAGTTTTGGTGTCAGGGTAATGCTTTCTTCCAGGAATGAATTTAGGGATATTGCTTCCCTTTCAATTTCATTAAAAAGTTTGAGAAGCAGTGGCATTAGGTCTTTTGTAAATTTCTTGTGGAATTCAACAGTGAATTCATCAGTGCCTGGGCTTTTCTTTGTTGGTAAATTTTTAATTACATCTTCAGTTGCAGTTACAGACATTGGTTCACTTTGAATTTTTATATCTTCTTGATTCAAGTTTGATAATTCATATGTATCTAGGAAAATGTCCATAACTTCTGTTTTCCATCTTTTTAGAATATGGGTTCTTGAAGTACATATTGATGATCTGGATTTCTGTAGAATCTGTGGTGATTTCACTCTTTTCATCCCTATTTGCAGGGATTTGAGTCTTTTCTTCTTTTGATAAAATTAGCTAAGGTGTTGTCAATTTTATCTGCAATTTCAAAAATCAACTCTTCAATTCATTGATTCTTTGTTTTGTGTACTTGGTATTGCTTGTACAATTTCTGCTCTGATTTTTATAATTTCCTCACTGCATGAGATTTGGGGTTGGCTTCCTCTTCTTTAATTAAAAGACTGAGGTTCAATGTTAAGTTATTTGTGTGAGTTCACTGTTTTTCTGATATGGGAATTCACCTCTATATATTTCCCTCATAGAACGCTTTCATTGCATTCCCATAAATTTCAGTATGTTGTACTGACATTATCATTTAAGTGTAAAAATTGTCTATTTTTTTCTTTAGTTTCCTGTGTGACTCATTGACTGTTCAGGAGCATGTTATTTAATTTGCATGTGTTTGTGAAATTTTTGTGGTTTCTTTTGCTATTGATTTCTAATATTATTGCACTATGTTCTGATAATATGCACAAGATAATTTTTTTTCATCTTTTTGAAACAGGGTTTCACTATGCAGTTCAGGCTGGCTTTGAACTCCCTTTGTAGTCCAGGCTGGATTGGAAATCATGAGGATCCTTCTGGCCCAGCCACCCAAATGCTGGAATTACAGACATGTGCCACCATGCCCAACACTAGGATAATTTCAATTCCCTTGAATTTACTTAAACATACTCTGTGAGCTAGTAGGTGGTCTATTTTGGAGAATGTACAGTGTGCAACTGAGAAGAATGTATATTCTGTTCATATGGAGTGGAATACTCTGCAGACATTAACTAAATCCCTGTGTTCAGAAGTTTGTTCATTTTTTGTCTTGTTGAGTTGTGTATTTGTGACAGTGGGGTATTGAGTCGCCTTTTATAATTAGTTCTTAATTGATTTTTATGTTCATTAGTATTTGTTTTATATAGTTGGGTGCATTGGTATTTGGTGCATACATATTATGTTTGTTTTATCTTCTTCATGGATGTTTTCCCTTTACAAAGATATAATGACCTTTACAAGGATCACTATAGTGATCCTTTACAAAGATATAGTCTCTCTTAATCAGTCTTGGCTTGAAATTCACTGTATCTGCAAATAGAATAACTATCCCTGCTTTTTTCCAGTTTTCTGTAAAATGATGTATTATCTTTCATCCTTTGACTTTCACTCTATGAATTTCCTTTTGAATCAAATGTGTTTCTTGTAAGGAGTTATTATTGGATCCTACTTCTTGATCCATTCATTCTGTCAGTCTGTTTTTTTTACTGTTCAATTAAGAGCATTTACATTGATGGTTATAATTAATATGTATTGAATTATCCTTGTCATTTTTTTTGTTTAACAGAAAAAAGACACAGAAAACAAAAACAAAAAACAAAAGAGAGAAAACAAATGACAACAGCAAATCCACAGTAGTAATATTACAGGTTTACAAAACAAAATGATAGGAATTTGACAGTGGTTGCCGTATTGCACATTGTTACCTTCAAAAGGATTGTATAGATTAACAGATACAAACATGTAAAATTGATCTAATTATATGAGTATTAACTGCTATTTTTCAATAACTAATACATTTTGTAGTATAGTCATTTTAGCTATTTTACGTATACATATATACAAATTTATGTCTTTTTCCTTTTCCCTTCCTTCTTTCCTCCTTTCCCCTTTCCCAACTACTTTTGTGCTTTGAGCAGTTTCTTACCCTCACACAGTATTTATTGTACATTTTGGATTGTTTATACTATTTCAGTTTCTTATACTAGGGAAATAATACGGTATTTACACATGTGAGTCTGATTTATTTCACTTATGAGTATCGTGTCAAGTTGTGCCCATTTAGTTATAAAAGTCTCAGTGCAATCTTTCTTGATAGCTGAGTAGTACTCCATTGTTAAAAAATACCACATTCCTTATATCCATTCCTGATTGACGGGCACTTGGGTTGTTTCCAAGATACGGCTATTACAAATTGGGTTGCTATAAACATGGGTACACAAACATGGTATCGTGTTTTCAATTCTTCTGGGAAAATGCCCAGAAGCAGGACAGCTGGGTCAAATGGGATCTCTAATCTTAGCTTCTTGAGGAATCTACACACTGACTTCCACAGTGGTTGCATCAGTCTATACCTCTACCAACAGTGGAGAAGAGTTCTGTTTTCCCCACAGCCCCTCCAGCATTTGTTATTGCTTGATTTTTTTTTTATCTTTGCCATTCTTTCTGGAGTGAGATGGAATCTCAGTGTTGTTTTAATTTGCATTTCCTGAATGTCCATTGATGTTGAACATTTCTTCATATATTTATTTGCCATTTATATTTCTTCCTCTGAGAAGTGTGCATTCACCTCAGATGCCCATTTTTGGATTAGGTTCTTGAATTTTAGGGGTCATGTTTTCTTTAATTCTTTATGTTTTAGATAGAAGTCCTTTGTCTGAGGGACAATTGGCTAAGATATTTTACCAGTTTGTGAGTTTTCTTTTCACTCTGTTGGAGATTTTATTTGACATGCAAAAACTTTTTAATAAAATAAGATCCCAGTTGTTGACTCTGGAAAGTGTTTGCTGTGCAGTTAGATATTTGTTCATGAACTCTCTGCCTACTCCTATGTCATCAAGATTTTTACCTATTTTGTCTTCCAGAAAATTTAGTGTCTATGTTTTAACATTCAGATCTTTGATCCATTTGAACTTTATTTTAGTGCATGGTGATAGACATGGACTAGTTTTACTTTATAGCATATGGAAAGCCAGTTTTTCCAACACCATTTGTTAAAGAGGCTATCTTTCTTCCAACGTACATTTTTGGCCCATTTGTCAAAGATGAAGTGGCTGAGTGTGTTTGTAGTTGTGGCTGTATCTTCTAATCTATTCCATTGATCTTCAGGTCTGTTTTGATTCCAGTACCATGCTGATTTTATCACAGTAGCTTTGTAATACAGTTTCAAGTTGGGGGTTGTGATGCATCCTGTCTTACCTTTGTTGTCCAGAATTGCCTTTGCTATTCTAGGTCTCTTCTGGTTCCAGAGAGATTAATGAAATTGAAGCTAAGAAAACAATACAAAGAATTAATGAATGGAAGAGTTGGTTCTCTGAAACAATAAATACAATTGCTAAACTCCTAGCCAACCTTATCAAAAAGAGGAAAGAAAAAACTCAAATCCATGCAATGAGAAATGAAAAGGTTGAAATCACTACAGATCCTGTGGAAACCAGTACCTACTTTGAAAGCCTTTACTCCCATAGGTTCAATAACACAAAAGAAATGGACAGATTCCTAGAAACCTATGAATTACCAAAGCTGAATCAAGAAGATGTAAAACTGCTGAATAACACAATTTCAGCTAACGATATTAAAAATGCAATTAGAACCTTACCAACAAAGAAAAGTCCAGGTCCTGATGGATTCACCACTGAATTCTACAGCAAATTTAAGGAAGGCTTATTGCCAACACTCCTCAAACTCTTCAATGAAATTGAAAGGGAAGGAAATCTCCCTAACCCATTCCTGGAAGCAAGTATTACCCTAATACCAAAACCAGAGAAAGACCCAACCAAAAAAGAAAATTACAGGCCAATCTCCCTCATGAACTTAGATGCAAAAATCCTCAATAAAATACTGGCAAACAGATTACAGCAAGTCATCAGGAAGATTATACACCATGATCAAGTGGGATTCATCCCAGGAATGCAGGGATGGTTAAACTTACACAAATCAATAAATGTAATACACCATATTAACGGGGCAAAGCACAAGAATCACATGATCATCTCAATAGATGCAGAAAAAGCTTTTGACAAAATTCAACACCCATTCATGATAAAAAAAACCCTACAGAAAATTGGAATAAATGGTCTATACCTCAACCTGAAAAGAGTCATATATCATAAACCAACAGCCAACATCTTACTAAATGAAGAAAAACTGAAAACTTTCAACCTAAAATCAGGAACAAGACAAGGATGTCCATTATCACTGCTCCTATTCAATATAGTTTTGGAAATATTAGCCAGCACAATTAGATAAGAGAAATAAATAAAAGGAATAAAGATAGTAAAGGAAGAAGTTAAAATATCATTATTTGCAGATGATATGATACTCTACATAGAAGACTCCCAAAAGTCCATTGAATGACTTCTAGATGTAATAACCAAACTCAGTAATGTTGCTGAATACAAGGCCAACACTCAAAAATTAATAGCATGCCTATACACAAACAATAAACTCACTGACAGAGAAATAAGGGAAACCACATCCTTCACTATAGCATCCAAAAAAATTGAAATACTTAAGAATCAATCTAACAAAGGAAATAAAAGATCTATACAATGAAAATTACGTTACTCTGAAAAAGGAAGTCAAAGAAGACTTCAGAAAATGGAAAGATTTTTCCCTGTCCATGGATGGAATAGCAAACATCGTGAAAATGGCCATTCTCCCAAAACTGTTATACAGATTTAATGCAATCCCAATCAAAATACCACTTAAATAACTCACAGAGCTATAATTTCCTCCCTTCTTTGGGCTTTGGACTTGACCTGCTCTTCATTTTCTAGAAGTTTGAGGTACATCATTAGGTTGTTTATGTGTGTTCCTTCCATTTTTCTGATGTGGGAGTTTAGTGCTATAAGTTTCCCTCTGAGGTCTGCTTTCATTGTGTCCCACAGGTTCTGGTAATTTGTATTTGCATTTTCATTCAATTGTAGATACTGTTTAATATCTTCTTTAATTTCTTGTGTGACCCATTGATTGTTTAGGAGAGTATTATTTAATTTCCATGTGTTTATGGGATTCTTGTGGGTTTTTTGTCATTAATATCCAATTTTATTGTGCTATGGTCAGATAATATGCTTGGAATTATTTCAGTTCCTTTGCATTTACTTAAGCACGTTCTGTGGACTAGTATATGATCTATTTTAGAGAATGACCCATGGGCAGCTGAGAACAATGTGTATTCTGATGTTGATGAGTGGAGCACTCAGTACACATCTACTAGGTCCACATGTTCACAAGTTTAATTCAGTTCTGTTATTTCTCTGCTGATTTTTTGTTTGGTTTATCTGTCCCTTTGTGACAATGGGGTGTTAAGGTTCCCTGTTATAACTATTATTGTTTATCTGGTTTTTCATGTCTATTAGGATTTATCTTACATAGTTGGGTGCTCCCATATTTGGCGCATATATATTTATTATTGTAATCTCTTCCTCTTGAAGTTTCCCCCTAACAAGTATGTAGTAACCTTCTTTATCTCTTTTCATCATTCTCAGTTTGAAGGTCACATTGTTTGCAAACATAATAGCTACCCCTGCTTTTTTCTGGGTTCCTGTTGCATGGAGTATTCTTTTCCTTTTGAGTATGTGAATTTCCTTTTGAGTTACATGTGTTTCTTGTACACAGCATATTGCTGGATTTTGTTTCTTAACCACTCTGCCAGTCCGTTTGTTTTTATTGGTGAGTTGAGACCATTTACATTGATTAATGTAATATATGTACTGATTCATCCCTGTCATGATATCTTTCTGTTGTTGGTTTTCTACATTTTCTGTTTAATTGTTTGCCCTACTTAGTGGTTTCCTTTTGCTGTTGTTCTTAAGATTGTACCTATCTTTGTCTCTTTCTAGAGTGTCTTTCAGTACTCTTTGTAGTGTTGGTTTGGTGGCCATAAATTTCTTCAGTTGTTCTTTGTTGTGAAAGTATCTTACTTCTCCATCAATTTTTAAAGACAGTTTTGCAGGATACATCAATCTGGGTTGAAAGTTGTTTTCTTTCAGGATTTGAAATACTTCACTCCAAGCTCTTCTTGACTTGAAGGTTTGTGTTGAAAAGTCTGCTGCAATTCTGATAGGCTTTCCTTCATAGGTGATCTGTTTCTTTTCTCTGACAGCTTTTAGTATTTTGCTCTTGTGCTGAATTTCTGATACCCTAATTATTATATGTCTGGGTGAAGATTTATTTTGGTTATGGTTACTTGGGGTTCTGTATGCCTCACGTACCTGCATATCAGATTCTCTTCCTGTGTTTGGAAAGTTTTCTGCTATTATTTCTACAAATAGTCTTCACAGGTCATTTGTATTGACCTTTGCTTTTTCATTGATGCCTGTTAATCTTATATTGTTTCTCTTGGCATCATCTTGCAGTTGTTGAACTGTTGTTTCCTGGTTCCTTGTTATTTTTAAGGTATCTTTTCTTTTGTGATCATAAGCTTCCATGCTGTCTTCAAGGTCTGAGGCTCTATCTTCAGCTTCTTTCAAGTGGTTTTGCCAACTTTCAATGGAATTTTTAATTTCTTGAATTTCCCTTTGAATCTGTTTCATGCATTCTATTTCTGTCTTATTTTGTTCATTCAAAGTTTCCATCACTTTCTTATGTTCTTCTATCTTTTATCTTGATCTTCTTTAGATACATGCAGTGTTTCTTCATAATGATTGTCATTTCATTTTTTAGCTGAGAGATTATTTCTGATGGATTGCACTGGAACACTCTGCTGGGTAGAGCTTCAATCATCCAATATCCTTGTGTCTAGCTGGGGCATATCCCCAATTTATGGTGCTGGACTCTTGTGTTCTGTGGTCTGTGAGGCTGGCCATGTGTTCTCCTGATGTACTTTGTTGGGTTGCTCTGGGATGCTGGACTGGACAAAGTTTGTAACCTCCCTGTAGCTAGCAGGGGCACACTCCTGGAGCTTGTCACTGGATCCTAGAACCTGACTGTGTAGAGTTCAGAACCTCTGCAACCCAGGTGGCTAGCAGAGATGCACCCCTGGGGCATGGTGCTGGACCTTCTGCCTACCTGGGTGGAGTTTGGAATTTCCAGGACCCCAGGCATCTAGGCGAAGTGCACCCCAGAGTGTGGCACCACCAGGATCTTGCATCTGGATCATGGGGCAAGACCAGACATGTCCCCTGCATGTGGTCCTTGTCATTTTATTTTCCTGTTGTTGATTGCCTCCCCTCCTGTCCCCCTCTTTTTGTGTGCCTTGCCTGGTTGATTCCTTCTGTTGGGGTTCATGGAGTTGTAGTTCACATTATCTCTTTCTAAAATGTTCTTTAAAATATTTTGGAGTGCTTGTTTGGTGGTCATGAATTTCTTCAGTTTTCTTTATCATGGAAGTATCTTATTTCTCCATCAATTTTGAAAGATAGTTTTTCAGTGTACATCAATCTGGGCTGGAGTTCATTTTAGGTCTTAAAATGCATCACTGTAAGCTCTTCTTGACTTAAGGGTTTGTGTTGGGAGTCTACTGTGATTCTGATGGACTTTCTTATATACGTGATTTGTTTGTTTTCTCTAACAGCTTTTAATGTTCCATTCTTGTGTTGAATTTCTGAAATCTATAATATGGCTTGGTGTAGGTTTTTTTTCGTTTTTGTTGTTGTTGTTCTTTTTGTCTTTTTTGTTTTGTTTTTTGGGGTTTTTTTTTTTGTTTGTGGTTTTGCTTTGTTTGTTTTTTTATGGCTAACTGGAGTTCTATATGCCTGACTTATCTACATGTAAAATTCTTTTTCCAGGCTTGGGAAATTTTCTGCCATCACTTCTGTGAACAGGCTTTTTATGTTGTCTATGGTATCTCCTGGTTTTTCCTTAACTTTAATCAATGTTGTGTTCTCCTTTGCATCATGTAGCAACTGTTGTGTTTATTTTTTATGATCCCTTGTTATTTTTAAGACATCTTTCTTTTTAGGATTGCTAACCACAGTCCTGTCTTCTATATCTGAGATTCTGTCCTCACAGTGGCTTTTTTACTGCATACACTTTCAGTGGAAAATTTAATCTCCTAGATATTGGTTTGAATCTGTTTCATGGATTCCATTTTTTCCTATGTTTGAGCATTCATGGTTTCCATCTTTTTTTCTAAACTCCTGTATTTTTTTAAATCTGTATTTGCTTTAGAGTCACTGTATTGGGTGATAATGCAGTGTACCCCCAAGTCCTCATATAATTTTGATGGGGCTGAGTTATTGGTTTGTTATTGGTTTGCTGATTGACAATGTGAGCGCTGTGCCCACCCAGGAGTGGAGCTGACATACAGCGTAAGGGAAGGTGGGTCTTCCCCTTCTGCCTTCTCTCTCTTGCCAGTGTGGCTTGCGGCTTGCGACTTGCAGCTGCCATGAACAGCAGGCCTGCCATGCCATGCTATCTTGGAGCCAACTTAAGTATGGACTGAAACTCCTGAGAAACTGTAAGAATAAACCTTTCCTTCCCTAATTTTGGGCATCAGGTATTTTGTCTCAGCAATGAGCAAAAAGTAACCAAGACAGTCACTAACAATGTTTTTCAGTATGGTCAACATCTCTGTGATTATCTGAGAAATTATTTCTAATTTGAATTTTTTCTTGATCCTCATTTATCTGCTTTATATTTTCCACTGTTTCAGCTTGAGAGTCCAAGTGAGGGACTTTCAAATTGTTCTACCTCATTGCTCCATATGTTTGCCTTTGGTGGGCCAGAAGTCAGGAGTGACATCTTGCTTAAGTTTCTTCTCATTATTTTTTTAGTTTAATTCCTGGGTTGATGTTTGTAAATTGTTTATGACATGATAGCTTTATTGGTAGTGTTAAGAACCCTTAGGAAATGACTACTCGTTAGAGATATCTTCCAAGTATAGCTGGCTTTTGGGTTTTGAGTCTGCTACAAGATCCTAGCATTTTAATTTATTGGTGATGAGAAGTTGCTGCCTATTTGGCCCTGCTTCTTTGGAACTTGCCTATAGTGTTGTTTACTACATTTCAGCAGTCTCATACTGTGAGCAACAACTGATTAGAACAATTATATCATCTTCACTAAAGTAATGCAATCAACATTAACAGGAAAATCAAACACAGTCTAGAAAATGACAAACTGATAACAAACAATTTGCTACCTTTAACAGTAAGAACTATATTTGTGGTCATAAAAGTAAAATAAAATTTAAAAAATAAAATCTAAAACAAATCAGGAAGTTTTGTGCAGTAAATATTCCTTCAGTGAGGCAATTTTATCCTCAGGGAAAAAAGTTAAAAGACACTGGGACAAAAAACAGAAACAGAACAAGAGGAAGAGATTATAAGCAAATGTGGAGGACAAAGGAAGATTCCATCTACTTTGGGAAACTGGTAAAGAAGACAGTAAGGGAAGAAGAGAAAGAAATAAAAACAAGAACAGAACAGAACAGCAAAAAAAGAATAACCTAGGAATAATATTCACACTCATATGAAAAACAAGAACAAATAATTGAGAAAAAATATAAGGAAAGAAAAACAAAAAGAAGAAAAAACTGTCCAGTTCAGGGCATATCTCTGTTGTCACTGGTAGACAGAGTGGGCACACATAACCAAGATCCGTATCAATTAATCATAGCAAATCAACTGTAGATTTATGATGGGGTAGTGGATAATCCCAGCAAGGCTGTATCTTTAGTCCTATTGATGTTCTGGTTGATTTTTGGTTGTGAGAGTGGAACCTGATTTGTTCAGCCTGCAACATTCTATGTGCCTCCTATGGACATGAACTTGGCTCTCTGCCAGCTCAAACTCAGCTCCTTGCCCTCCTGCTCATTTGAACTCAGTTCTGCCTGACCCAGACACAGGGAGCAACTAAATGGAGTCAACATGCAGCTACTCTGAGTTCTGGGCTCATTTGGCCCCTCTCTAAGATGACAACTGGACAATCACCCTCTGCTAGGAGTGTGCAGGAATTCAGATAACTTACCATCCACTGCAGTCCACTTTGTCCTTTGCTGTGTTCCACTGATACATTTCTCCTTGCAGACCTCTGGGGTTGCCAGTAGTCACTGGTAGGTCTACAGATTTGAGCTACCTCTCCCATGCAGTGATACAGGCCTCAGGGAAAATGTCTCTCGCCACTTCCTTCTTCTATGATGAGGTCTCTCTTTTTGCTCTACCCATGAGCTTCACTTCTCACTTCAGACCCTTGCTGGATCCTAGGGATCCACTTTGCTCCTTCTTCTCTTCCTCATGTTGCTACATTCCAACATCTGAACACCAAATTTTGGAGAGGCGGTTTGTCTGCTGTTCACCACTCTGCCATCTTCCTAGAAGTTCAAGACTCACTGAATCTTATCCTTATAAATATTGGTGGTTCAGTGTTAACTTTCATGAAATGAAAATTTAAGAGCAATGGTAAGCAACACTTGTGTCACAGCAGATGTACTTTGATCCAGTCCTTTGACAGCAGTTATAATGTGGGACTTACCTCCCTCTGTAGTCAGATTACTGAATACATTTTGATTTTACCTTAGGGGCTGTTCTTTAAAGTAATGGAGAGTTGGACTATAGATGGGAGACAAAATTAATATAGCACAGAACACGTTAAAAATAGATTCACTTCTCAGCTGTATCCTATGCTGACATTGGAAGTGTAAGTCTGTGGAGGACTTCTGAGATGGACCCTTTAGAACATTCCTGGTGTCACACCATGACACAAACCTCTTGAGTCTCCTCTCTTTTACAGTTGATGCTAATGATTTAAAAATCATTAGAATATCCTGTTATTTTAATCAATAAGGACATTTTCATAACTTAAGTAATGAATTTCTTTTCTCCTCATTTTATATTTCTTGCTATAACCTCTTTTGAAGAGAGGTAAAGATTATAAAGTAAACAAATAACAAAAAGTTACAGCAAATGCCAGGAGGTTGGTTCTGAATGATGGTGGAATGGAAAAGTGACAACATGTTCCAAAGTTATAAAACACTAAATCAAATATTTAAAACAAAACAGAAATATTTTTAGTGTCTGCTATGGCTTGCATGTGATTTGTCACCCAGAATTCATGTACTGAAAGTTAGTCTCCAGTGTGGCAGTGTTAAGAGACGGTATGGAACTTTCAGGAAGTAGGACCTAGTATGAAATGATTAGGTCAATGGGGATGCGTCTGTCAGATAGTAGAATTCTCTACCATGCGAATGGATTGTTAAAGAAGCATAATATTGGTCCTTCCCCTCTTTTATGCTGTTTCCCATCTGATGTCCTCCTCATGCATTTTTTCCAACTGTGATACAATCTGCCATAATGGAATGAAGTGAAGGAGGCACTCAGAAAACCTAAAGAGTCAGTACTATTCTCTTCAATGTTCAAAACTATGAGTCAAATAAACCTTTTTTCTTCATAAAATACCCAGCCTCAGGTATTCCATTATAGCAGTGGAACATAGACTAATATGGTGTCAAAAGAAAACTATAAAAAATCAGAGTTATAGATTTCTGGAACTGCAATACAGCATTGTGTTATCCATGATGTATTCCATTATACAAAATAGTCTTAAAGTATTCCCAAGGAGCAGTAGAATTCAGTGATCAAATATCTTTGTAAAAGGTCACCTCTGTGACTTATGCAGAAAAATGCACACCAGAAAATAAGAAAATCTGGGAAAGTCCACAGAGGGAATTCTATTTAACCTAGTGATCCCAAATTTATCTAATCACACAAACTTTTTCTGAGTAGCATCCACAAGTACCCCCACACATGATGCTCCAAGGAGCATGCAGTACTTTGCATTATGGCTGAAAGGTGCACAAAAATTTATAAAATTAAGCCAAAAATAAAGGTAAATAAGTAAAGATTGGTAAAAAGAGGCAAAAACATCTTAATTACCAGGTCTTATACTGCCTTTGTATTATACACTTCACTTGGAAAATTAAACTCATGTGGTTAGAATGCCCTAAGAAATTTCTCCTTGTACGTAATCTGTTTCCTAGTGTGTGGCCTGAAGGAATGCAATTTGATAAAGTAGGTAGGATGATTATGATGTTTTTTGTAAGTATAAAAGAAAAAATGGTCACACAATAATGTAAATGTACTTAACGGCACAGAATGCTCCACTTTAAAAATAAATAGAAGGTTAAAATAAAAATTTTAGGCTGTGATTCTTTTACCACATGTTTAAAATGGGGGAAAAAAAGAAGGAAAAAGAAACAAGAAAATTGACCTTGGAAGCATTCTCCCCCAAATATTCTCAAGATAATAAAATCTTTCTATGGAACTTTTACAGAAGCAACCTTCCAAAATGCAGTAGTAAGTATCCTTACTTATCAAAAGAGGAAACCTAGTGTTTTTGCTTCAGCCAATATAGGACATACACGGGTTTGTAAATTATCTTTGTCTTCACCAATTTTGTACCTTTTGGTTTTGTTTTATTGAGACATTTACTGCAAAATTATAAGCATCAGTAAATAAGCTATTTTTAGCTTATCTGCCTTTTGGCAAAGGTAAGGCTGCCCTTGGTAACAAAGGTATTTTCTGTTTGGTTGTATGCTACACTGAGAGAAAATTTAGATATATGATTTTTCTGGTTGTTTGTTTCTGCTTTGTCAGAGAAAATTTTGTAGTTTAGAAAATTTAATGGGTTGGAGATTTTTCTTATTTAGTATAAAATTAAGATTGTATTCAAAAATATGATTTCTCTTTAAAATACTGTACTACTATCAGACAATTGAATAATTGTGGAGTTTTAAAACTTACTAGAAGCTTAATGTAAAAGATTTCTGAATAATCTCTGACACCTGATTTTAGCAATGTATAAAGAATACTATTTTTCAAAAAGGTCTATGTCTCAAAAATGAAACTTTAAAATATACAATCATACAGATATTTTTCAAATAAAATATAATTTAAGTTGGTATAAGAGAGATTACATCAAATAATTGGAAATCTAAGTGCAAACGAATGATTTTAGTTAGTCCTGTATGGCTGAATAATTTTTTAGCTCATGAATCCAATCACAATTAGCAGCTGATGGAATGATCAATAGCTATGTAATTAAAAGACTAATATCCTTTGTCCTCTTAGACATTGTTGTAGTGTTATTGTGTGCTCAAAAATTTATCCACGGAACACTGAGATTTGAGAAAAAGTGAGGTTTATTAAAACTGCATAGGCCATTGAAACTGCTGAATGCTGGCTGACTAACTCTGATTTTTTTGTTCTCTTTTCCTATATACCCCTGTGTGAATTCACAAGTTCAGGGAGTTACCATGGACACCAATTTTTTTTACAGCACTATCATTGCTTTGGAATGTAACAAGGCCTTGCTACACATCAGGTCAATCGACACCTAGAATGTGGGCAGTGGGCAGTTTGATCACCTTGAGGTAAGCCCATTTGTTCCCTTTTCATAGTATTTATGGCCAATTAAGGGAGGGGGGTGGCCTTTTGGGGTTTGGCCAAAGTTTACTCACTGTTTGAAGTCTAACTGCTAACTAAGCATCTAAACGATAATCTATAGGGCACAAAATAAGTGAAGTTTTCAAGAGTAGGGTTTGGGGAGTTCCAAAGGGAGAAAAGGGCAATGAAAAAGAAAAAAATAGTGGTGGGGGTTACAAATGTCCTCACAATAGTGCATCAATTTTGATCTTGAATCCAAATTTAG
Organism: Dasyprocta punctata; assembly: GCA_004363535.1. NCBI lineage: Eukaryota > Metazoa > Chordata > Mammalia > Rodentia > Dasyproctidae > Dasyprocta > Dasyprocta punctata. Next base: position 7,360 of record RJWM01007959.1, on the reverse strand, counting down.
AATTTTGATCAAATTCCAACATCTTTTGAGAAATAATGTCCCTCACAAGGGAATCAGTTCCATGTTTTACATCCTCACCTTTAGTGAATAATATGTTTTAACTAAAAGCGAAGAGTCAATATGTTTTTCTAGGTGCTCAACCATAGCGATCCACAGGAAAATATGGAAACTTCATGCTAGATAAGCAGTTACTAAATATTAAACCTTAATCATATAGTGCAGTCTAAAGTTCAGTATCTTCAAGCAGAGGCTTAAATGCAATGAAAATGTGAGATAATTAAGTAGACAACTCAACAAGTGGTCTTAGAAAGTACATCTTTTGGAAACTATTAACAATTTTTATCTACCATTATTATGCATTCATTTCATTCTTGTGAAAATATTTGTTGAACATATAGTTTTCTACAGATGCTTAGGAGACATCAAGGAATAAGATAAAGATTCCTGCTTTCATCAAGCTTACAATTATAATGGAGAAGTAATTGATAAATTTAATAATTAAATGAACTACATATTATATTTAGATAAAGGTTACAAGAAAACTAGAAGGACAACCACAGGCAGAAAAATACAAATGTCAGATGTCTGTTGTTTACCAAGTGAACTAAAGTGCTCTTTGAAAAGGTGAGGTTTGGGCAAATACTTAAATGAAAGAAAGTGAAACTATTCCAGGCATAAAGAATAGGTAGACAAACTCCCTGAGGAACTGCATGAGACAGCTTCTGAATGCAGCAAGAAGTTAGTGTGACTGTGCTGAAGAGACTGGGAGAGAGGAAAGGTGAAGATGAAGCCAGAGAAAGGGACTAGAGTAGACATCTGGGGGAGATCTTGCAGTTCCTTCAGAACAAGCATGTAGTCAACTTTTTGCTGAGTGATGGTGACATAGTAGGATTTTGGGGAAAAGAAAACAGAGAGAGTTGGTATTATTCTAAACTACTTGGCTAATTATCTCTTCTAGAACAGCAAATATATGTAATACAGTGGCTTGCCAGACAGTCAGTAAGTAAGCAAATGTTTATTGAGCACAATTTACAGACACTGTTAGTTGTAGAATGAAGAGTTGTTTGATAAAATATGATTCAATGATCTGAAATAACAAGAATGACAACAAAATAATCGAAGAATTACTAGCAAAACTTTTTCTGAACTATTCAAATAAGACACAGTATAGACAGCACAGGACTTCATATGTAATTCTTTCAATTTCTATTGATTACATACCATGATAACACAATGAATTATATTTTTATCTATAAATAGTCTTAAAAGTAAAATTTAAGGTTATTATGTTACAGGAAAACTGAGTTAGACAAAATATTATAGGCAGTCAGACAGGGCTGGGCCCTCAAAAAAAAACAGTGCAGGAGTTCAGATACCTTGTAACCTCTGAGGAGACAGACACCTCCTGCTGTGGGCCAGATATCAAGACAAAAGACAAAACAAGTGCACCCATATCCTAAGGATTGATATTCTAAATAGTTCTCTATCACCCTAAGGAAGTTAGGAGTCAGCATTCCAACCCCCTACAGGAAGAGTCACTACTGTTAAGCATCCCCGCTTACTACGTGACTCCTTTCCTCATTTGTCCTTGATTTAATCTATTTTACCTGGGCCATTAGTCTTATTGGTTAACCATGGTTATGTCCCACCTTATGCCCACCTGCCTTACAAATTCCCAGTTTTCCCCATCATGATTTTATTCTATAAAAGTCCCTAAAAATGACAGAGTCCCTGGCAACCCACTCGGGCCCTCTTCTGTCCCTCAGACAGAAGCGTTCTTTCCCTCAATAAATATATTCTGCTCTTACCCTCCGTTGTTCCTAAAATTCATTCTTCAATTTTTAGAGAACACAAACTCGCACCGGACGTATAGTAGGTTGAGAGTTTCATTCCCCCATATCATTTAGAGGTCTGGGATCGTTTTTCCTATATCAATTAGGTCTATTGCTGTTATGTTTAAGAGATTTTTCCATTTATATAATAAAAGAAATTTTTCAAAATTGGGTATGTATTTTATTCTAAATTTTTTATAATTCTAGCTACTAATTAGATTATAACTCCTAACCAGTATTTTTTAATGCTTGTTCAACAAGGCTAGGTATTTTTTTTTCAATTTTTTCTCATTTTTCATCTTATCTTGGAGAGAACATTACAGTACAACTGAAAGAATACATTTCTTCAAAGCAAGTTTCTTAATTTCTGAGCCATTTCTCATCTTTCATATTACTGATTTTGCAAAATTTAATTTGTTTAAGTTTATAAATGTCCTAATTTTATAGCAGTAGATCTTATATTTACAATGAACATTTAAGAAGTCAACTGAAATAAATTACTGATCTTTGCTACAAGAATTTCCCATCAACCTATTTAAAATGGGCACTCTCTATGTGTCTTTATTTCCCTTTTCAACTTCTGTGTCATGTGCTCTGAACCTTCAGTACATCTTGCATTAGATCCTGACCTTTTTATTTAGTTATTTTATGGATCTATTGTGTGGATTACCTTAGTAATATTTTAGTACACTGACTCTACTTCCTTTGTTGTGACCTTTTAAGACTGTTTTCATTCTATTGTTTTATGGTTCAACACAGCTAGTAGTACTCAAGTTGGCAAAAGATAAATAATTTTATGAGCCAGTGTTGAAAACTTGTTAGCATCAGCAATTAAAGAGTCTTGGGTTCTACCTGACCTCAATGAGATGGAGAGCTTTCATCAAAACTATAGTGTCTGCTGTGAAAGACTAATCTGGAATGCACATTCTAAGTATTTCCCAAGCCTTAGCTTTTAAACCACACTTAAATCATTTAACCTGTATTTGAAGACCTTTAGTAATAGGACACTGTGGTCCTTATCCAAACTCACTTTCTCTCTTTTCCCCTAATCACTATAAATCTATCATGTCATCCTTGGAGCTTATAACTATCCTGTTACTATATACCTTCACCTGGTCCATTGTGGAATACTCTTTATTGTCTTTATCCTCTGACTCAAATCTTGAAGATCCCACTCAAATTCCAGCTCTTTTACAGTATGTCACTTAACTGCTATGGCTGCTAATTCTCTTTCCTTTCTCTAAACTATTATGATAATTGGGTGTTTCTCACTGGATTTTAGTGACTGATCTGCAGTCATGTCATCTAGCCATAATGTGTGCATATCAGGACTTTGGCAAGGTTGAAGCTATTGATCCCCACCCAAAGAAACTAGCAGAGATCAGACTGGGCATATCGTTAATTTTTAGCAATGTTGGTCAATAAATACCTAGTAATCATATTCACTATAATTCAAACAGAATTTATATCCTCTGACAATATAGAAAGTTTTTGCACTTTCAAAATGTATCCATAGAAACTATTCATTTGCAAAAAGAGTAGGCAAAGTAAAAACTATGAGAGGTAACAATATGAGTCACAGCTTTGAAATAGGAAGTGTTTACTATCTTTAATGCAAATATCTCAAAGACAACTTCTGCAGAGAAAATAAGACCATCGAATGACATGGTGTGGATGGATGAATCTTTTGATTTGTGGTTTGCTTTATTCAATAATACATTTTCCCTCCTCCTTTTCACATCAATGACTTTCAGTTTAATGGTTCTTAAAGTGTATGATTGAGATTTAGACTAGGATATAGACAGAAAAAAGTTTCTTTGTCTTTTTCTTCCATTTCAATTTTTTACACAAGGTCAATAACTGGCTTCAGTGTTTTTACAATTACCAGGAGGATGGGATTTGTTATTGTGTGCAGATAAATGTGCTGATGTTTCCATTATTTATGGGATGAGATAAAAGTCATGCAGTGTTCTGAGACAAAAGACAGGTATATGTTTTATATCTGTACTTTTGATGAGTTCTCTCATAGACATTGTACCTTTCATAGCCCAGTGACTACCTAATGTAAATTTTCAGGTGAAATAAAGCTGTCAAAATTTAGTGTTTTTTTATGGCTGACGTTTATGCAGCTTGGAAACAAACATCTCACTTTGTAGAACTGTAGCAGGTAGAGTAAAATTGATTTTGTTTTTGTTGTTGCTGTTGTTGGTTTGTTTTTGTCTTTTGCTTTCTAGTATTTATGTTAGTGAAAACATAACCCAGTTCAGGGGTAGTTTCTAGAGTAATTTTAAGGGCCCTTATGTGAGATGATAGTCCCCGAGGGTTAAAATGCTTCTGAAATATTTTAAAATAGCATACCTGCATAGATTCTGAAAAATAGATTAGGTCATGTTTATTTGGGGGGAAACAAAATATTATATGTTGTCAAATACCAACAATACTTATACTATTGGCTAATTAAGAACAACCTCATTCTTGCTTTGTTTCACTTCTTGTAGTAAATTTGAGTTAGGTATGGTTGCAAAGCATAAAAAATTAATTGGTGTTTCTGAGGGTTGTGTCTGTGTCCTTAACTGTGTGATTCATTCTCTATAAGTAATAAGTGTCCCCTGTGTATGAAATTTAGCATTCTACACTGAAAGATGAGAATGCAACACTCATTTGGGAACTATAATTAAGTGTGTCCTTATATTTAGGCAGTATGTAATTTTTTGTTTATTATCTGAACTGTCAATCTTTACCATTTAATAGGAACATTCATTTAATTTAACTTAATTAATTAATGATGCAACAGAATGCCACTTATCACTTCTAGTCCCCCAACTTACTCTCCTTTTCCTCCTAATTTCCTTCTTTTAGAGTCAGTAAGTATTCTATTAGTCTACCTTTCCTTTCTCTAAATTTGTCAGCTGCATACTTGTTCATCCTAATTTTAGTGCCTGAATATGATATATTTGACTTCTTAGAGCTTAATAAAATTAATACTTTTACTGCTTTTGAATCAATACTAGGACCATAAAAACACATGAATTCTTGGCTTTTACGTGTCTGTGTACTTAAGTTTAGTAGCACATATCTTTTAAACCCCACATGAAATTATTATTGTTACTGTTTGGAGTAAGCAGTACTATTTCAGATTTACTCACACTTGTAGATTTTTCATTGCTCTTCATACCTTCTTGAATTTCTATTTTCTTCTAAAGTCCTTTGCCTTCAGGCTAAGAAATTCCTGTCTTATTTCTTTTAGTAGGAATCTATTAAGGATAAATTGGTCGCAGATTTTTGTCTTAAAATATTTTTTTGGAGAAAAATCAGCACCCTCAGCGAATCAGCCATGCTGTGACTGGGTGGACCCAACAAGAAGCTAACTAGCCAGCCTTTCTGGTAACCTGCACAAGCTGCACAGAATCCAGGAAAAGTCAGAGAGAACCTCCCATGAGCCTACCAGCACGTGGCTGAAAATCAAACCCAACCCCTCTGCTGATCCCCTCATGAGCCACCCGCTGGTTTCAGAGGACAGGCTGAGTTAATAGTAACTACGGTACATAAAGCAACTAAATGCTTGTATTGTTTGGTTGATTTTACAGGCCTGGGGCCAGTGGTCTGAGCCTGTCTTGAGAGGATGACAGTATGCAATGTAGCAAATATATGGGGGATTTCCTCTTATTTTGTCTTTGAAATCCAATATTGTTCTCACTGTTTTGCTTTGTTCTTATTAATTATTTTGTCTTATTCAATATTCTGTTTTGATTGTTTGTATTCTGTTTTGTTTTTGGTTTGATTTTGCTATACCTGATGGAATGGACAACTATTGTGAAGATAACAAGATATACTATAATTGCTATTGTTTTTTGAGTATCCTGCTTTGAGTTCTGTACCAATTTTACAGCTTTGTTTGGACTGGCTTTTTTCTGTTTTGTTTTGTTGGATTTTTCTATTTTAAAATATTAAAAAAAAAGAAATGAAAAAATATTTTTTATCTCATTTTTGTATTTTTTCTTCATATATAATTCTAAGTAAGCTGTAACTTTTTAAGTAGTTTAATGATATTTCTCTTTTCTTTGTGAAATTGGCACCTTTATTGTTACCACTCTGAAATTACTTTTACTTTTTTTCTTTTTTTGAAAACCTTTGGCATCTTTTTAGATTTATTTTTCTTTGTCTTTTTTCTGTTTCTTCCCTTCTAATACTGAGTATTGAACCCAGGGCCTTGAGTATTTCTTTGTCACTTTGTTCGCTTTATATTCATGTATCTAGGTGTGATTTCCTTTTATTTTTAGTTTTATTTTGTTTTGATTGTTATCAGTAGTGCACCATCACATTTTTAGAGGCAAAAATGTCTTAGTTATTACATACACCAGCATTGTCTTTGTACATTATCCCTTTTCTCTTTTTCTGAGTATTTGCAGTTACAATTGCATACACATTGCTCTGATGTGTTTTTTCAGTCCTTCTTCTATCTCCAATCATTTTTTTCTCTAGGTACTTCTGTTTGTAATATATTCAACTGCCCCATCTCTTAGTTCACAGAAACTTGTTAGTCTTCTGTTAAATTTGTGTTTGACATGAATAAGTTGTTTACTTTTTTATAGTTTTTATTTTGTTGTTTTTAGTACATCCATTGTATGATGAAATAATCATATAATTTATTTTCTTACCCATAATAGTTATTTTCAAATCCTTCACTTTTATTCAGTATATGAATCATATGCGATTTAGATGTTAACTATCTTTTTTTTCTCTCTGGGTCCTGTTTTTAGGTATGACTAATTATTTCATTTGATACCAGACATGGTGAATTAAAAACGTTAGAAAGAATGGCATACAGAAAGAATAAGAGCAGATCACCTCAAGACCAATTGATTTGAGGTGACTTGATTACCAACCATCTTTGTGAGCCCAGGGAAATCCTGAAACATTTACTAAAACATTCCTTCCTTGATTTTTCCTGGACTCCTTTTTTTTTCCCCCCTCACCAACACATTGAGACCACACTTCAGTCAGTCTTTGATAAGCTTGTAATGTAAGGCCTGGATGTAACCCCCCCCGACCTAGGACATTCCAGGAATGGAATGTCCCTCTGAGGAGTTGGGGACTTCCCGTAAAGTTAAGCCACAAAGATGTTGTAAAACTCTTGAGCAAATACCAATTTCCTCAGTTGACCATAAAACTGCCCAGTTCCTGGAGCCTGGTGTCCCAAAGTAACCCCAATGTAACCGACTAGGACGTGACTCAGCATCTCTCTTTGGTTACGTATGACCCCACCAATCCGTGTAAGACACCTCCACAAAAAAGTTCAAAATAACCAATGCGATCTGCTTCTGTAATGACGCTTGCTGTGACGCTTACTTTGTGGTTTTATGTTTTAAAAACCCTGCCTACCCGACCCTCGGGGTCCTCGGCCGTGATTTGCTTGGGGACCCCACGCGTGTGGAACAATAAAATCCTGCCTTTCGGGAGACCTGCGTTCCTCGGAGTCTTTTCTCGCAACCGCGACCTTACATTTGGAGGCCCCAGCGAGATAAGGC